>SNQN01000786.1:85645-111431 GCA_008642245.1 Bassia scoparia | reverse complement strand
GGGGAAATACCTGGAGCTGTGTAGTCTCTGACGAGCACAAAGAAAATCCGAGCACAAAGAAAATCCGAGCAGAAAGTCGCCGAGAAGAAAGAAACTGAAGGTCACTTGACAACCGACGAAAAAGATTTGCCGAGCAGAATTCCTTGAGAAGCAACTTGGATGACGCAAAAGAAATGAATCGTCTTAAATACAGTGAACAGTAATTTGCAGGAAGAAATAAATGTGAGGAAGTGAAAAGTGATTTTCACTTCTCTCTCCTCCATATATATAGGGGGGGGTTAATTTTTTCAAAATTCAAATTTTCCCCCCCAAATCATTTTCACCTACCATTAGGTAAGGTGGATATTCCAGGTACGRCTCGACCCAACCTAAGACCGAGCCTAGGCTCCCTCTCATGTTGGGCCGAGGGGCAAATGATGTGGCCCAAGGATTATTGGGCCTGATTTCTTCAAGTCAAGCCCACTCTTAAATAAAGGCTTTAGCCATTGGGCTAAGTACATGTGCCAGCAAATATGTATAATTGTATATTCATACAGTAGAAATACGTATAAAAATACCAATGGAATACAAAGGTTTTTCTTCAAAAGCCCAAAGCCCATTAAGGCTCAATATACTCAGATCGCGCCACTTGTCGCAATCTCGACAACCCACAAATGTCTATAAATACCCCAATTTTTCCCAAAAGGGGACATTCAATGACATCACTCTAATCAACTACCTTAATTAAACTTACTTTAAATACTCTCTCTTTCTTGTCTTTGCTTTGTCATTTCTTTTTGCTCTCCTCTCCTCTTTCACACTCTAACTTGAGCGTCGGAGGGGCGATAATCCCAAGGGATTACTCGCCTTCTTRCAGGTGCCAAGGAAGCAGGACACGTGACTTGGAGACCCCACTTTTGAAGACACATTGGACTAGATTTAGACTCTCTTACCTTAGCTAGTGGAACACGCTCATTGCATCAAGAGAAAGTCACTCCCCGGACCTACAAATAAGTGTTTGCTCTCCCACGGGTTGAAACATAAAGTTAGCTTAGCTTCTCTTTCACTCCACTGACTCAAGTGACTATGCAAGAATATGCTGATGTTTCCAGGTAACTGTACTTCCAACTTTAAGAGCGCGACAGCACGTGTCTGAAGATTAGCAGAATCTAAGCCAACAATGCTAAATCTATCTTCCATTACAAATGCACAAATAGCGCAGAATATGGTTCTATAATTTAGGGACAATAAATTTCAAAGGCGTTTTGCACTTTTGCAGTGTAAAACTAAAATTTCGCATTTTCAGACATGCATTACGTTTAGACTAAAATCTTGTTAGAAATATATTCTGTAATGGGTAATTGTTGCATGAAAGAGAGGTGCAGTTGTGAAGATTCAGCTTTGTTAGCAGCTCAGACTCACTGTAAGCATCAATATAATCCTAGCTCGATCGTAGTCTCTTGAGTCGGTTCGATTTCTTATGTTATGTTGGATCAACTTGCAGTTAATGTGACCGAGGTGGAGCACCTATACGAGTTATACAGAAGGTTAAGCGGTTGTGTTGTTGATGACGGCTTCATTTGCAAAGTTATATTTACACCATACTTGAATTGCTATATACTGTATTGCTTATTGCTTATATCAACTGCTATGTACTCTTTCAACTTCTATTCTATGTGTTAACTTGAGTCTGAATAATCATCCTGAATTTGCATCAGGAGGAGTTCCTAGTTGGGTTGTTCGGAAATAGATGCACACAAAATCTTTTCGCGAATAGGGTAAACACTTAGCCCGCGCCCTTAACTGGTTTAAATTGACTAGCTAGTAAAGTGCAATTAGTATGGCCATTAGCCTATAACATCAAACCTTGTTTACTCACAAATTACTTCATGCCTATCTTAGCAGATGTTTAATCGGTTTGATTCTAAGCATGATGGATTGATAGACTTTAAAGAGTTTATACAAGCTTTGAGCATCTTCCATCCAAATGCATCACGGGTGGAAAAAGCTTCCTGTAGGGTAGTCGATTCTATCTCCGTGATCAATTCAAGAATATTCCTTTTTCGACTGAGGCATTTGTTGACAGGTTCTAATGCTAGTTTTCCGACATAACAGTTGCATTTCAGCTCTATGATTTATGGGAAACAGGTTACATAGAGCCTGATGAGGTATGTTGCGAAATTTATTACAGAGAATATTCGCATTCTGCAAGCATTATCTGCACTTGAAACTCTCATCATTTTTCCTGTTTTTTGGTTTTAATACTGAGGAACATTTTGATGTTTTGGCTTAGAGAAGGAAACAAAATTAAATTAGAAAATAATTCATGTGACATAATGTGACAGGTTCGAGAAATGATTTTGGCTTTCCTAGAGGAGTCCGATCTCATTCTTTCCGATGATATCATCCAAGAAATAATTAACAAGGTCATCTTCACTCTTTTCACATGTATGGAAACAAACTTTTAATTTGCAAATCTATTGAAGTATGATTTTCATACTCCTGTTTTCACTTTTCATAGACATTCGAAGAAGCAGACTCCAAAGGTGACGGAAAGATTGATAGGGAAGAGTGGGAGGATTTTGTAATTAGAACTCCTTCAGTACTGAAACATATGACAATTCCATATTTGAAGTAATAGTCATCTTCCTTACTTTTTGTGATGAAGGGATTGTTTTTTTTACAGACATTAGCAAACGAAATTCACGGTAAGCTTTCATCTTTGCAGGGACATTACAACTGAATTTCCAAGTTTTCTACATAGGGCTGAATGAAAGATACAGAAGCAGCATTTGAGAAGTTCTAAGAAGCATATAAACTATATACTATCGTATTTCTGAATATCTATGTATTTCTCGCTAAACTATACAGCAGTTTCTTCTAAGAGTATGGTAGTGGTGTCTGAACCACAGAACTTTGCAGTCAATTTACTGACCTTTGTCACTTAAAAAACAAAGAGCCTATGGGTTCAGTTGGTTACAAAAAAGAAGCACCTTTGAAGAGAGATCAAAACAAGGTGTGGTTTTCGGTACTTAGACACCCAGAGAAAACATGTCCCTCATGTTCATAGGGTAGCACATGTTTGTATGCAATCCAGACCAAACATTATCTGCCAATATCGCGTTCACTGCATCTGTTGGATGAAACTGATCCCACCAAATGTGGGTAGAAGCATTACTGCAAGCCATTTCAGGCGTCAAACACATAATCCAGCCCTTGTATTTTCCTAATCCACAGCATGCATCAGTTGTAACTTGGAGCCCTACATAAACCAATTATTTCATTCAGTGTTTTCAGAAGCATATATTAAGACATTTGTGATCAGTCAGAATTGCAAATTAATGATGTATTACCATAACGTTTATGGTTTTCTATTATATCCATAGAACCTTCATACACATCACAGAAGATAAGTTTGGCACCCGGAAGCTCCTGGTTTAGCTCTTGTATCATGTATCTCATGACAAAGTTGAACTCCATTATCATGTTGTTGATATCTTGGATGCACTCCCCATTCTTACTCTTATTTCGCCATAAGTAGTGAGGAGCACATCCCATAGGTGCAACTCCCATCACCACCACTTTCCTGACATTTTTCGTGTACATATTCTGAGAAACACATGTTAGAAAAACAAATCAGAGAGATCAATCAACCGAAACTTGCCAGATGAAAACTACTCTTATTGGACCTTAATTATTCTTTTAAACACATGTTAGTGTTACCTTGATTTCTTGCTTCAATGAGGTCGCAAGAAAATGGTTGAAACTCCAAGGACTATACAAAGCTTGGACTCCTGATACATTCTGAAGATAGTAATGTATGTAATCATTGGTTCCAATAGAGATATAGAAGATTGACTCAGAGATGTGACGGACTGCATCATCTTCTCCCATATTCATCATGAACAGCTCAATTGTGTCAGTAACCTGCTGGATTTGCTGAGACAAGGAGATGCGCTGGCCCTGAAAAATTCATATCAGTAAAATTCAGTTGGTAGTAATGTATGTATCAGATATCAGGGCACCTCAAATAAATCAATCTAAGTTCCGTGTTCATGACTCATGAGAGACGAAAAAATTCTGCATGGTTCTTCACCATCTAAGGAGCATCATCTATTACATAGCTAATATGAAGTAGAAATAATAATACTTAAACATCCTACAAATCAGATAATGTTTTTAATTCTACTCTATCATAGTATCATTCTATCAACCTTTCAATCATATTAATTCTCTCTTGACTTCTATGAAACGTTGCAAGTTTGAATCCCCTTTACTTCCGAGATTCCAAAATCTGACCTCAGATTTCACAGCTACATATTAGCATACACATGTATTATACTAAACCTTTAAGACAATATCACAAATGACTATTCAATTTCCTTGACAATACTGAATACAAAGCATAACTTGCACTGTACAAGGAATTACGCGGCACATCAGTTCAGTTAGAATCAAAATCACTGTCAATGCAGATATAATTCACTTAGTGCATCAGGATATAACCTAAGACTAATCAATTTAAACATGTACTTCGTGTCTCCGTATAATATCAATGGAACAACAGCATTATTAAACTATTAATCATTACACAAATCAGATAGAAACTAATTATGAAAAGATACATCAACAAACTACAGTATAAAGAATTTTGGTATATTTACCAAATCTAATCCACTTGAGAAGATTATTCCAGCTCCAGCAGAAGCATAATTCACTCCATGAATCATATACTCAATGTTGTTGTTCACTCGTCCTAGATAACTTGGCACAAATGGGAGTCTCAATCGCAATGCTAAACAACAAACCATCCAAATCAGTTGAATAGTACCAATTTAAGCTAACAAATGCTACAATAACTAAGATGGAAACTTCCTGTTTCAGGATATATTTAACTGCATAAACGAGCTGCATAAACAAGCATAATTGATGCTTAATTCTTTATCATACTTGTCAAATTGCAAACAACATTAATTGCTAACACAAATGCACAAAATTGAAGATGAGAACTTGAATATAAAAATACCCCAGATGAGAAAATTGATCATTTGGATGAATTTCATCAAGAAACACAAAATCAAGAAAGAAGAAGCAGAATTGAAAATACCCAGAAGTGACATTGAACAAGAAACAAGAATTTAGACATAACCCATAAATTGGAACTCTCAAATGAAATGGAAATTACCAAGAAAATCAACAGGAATTCTGCCATTGCAAAACCTTCCAGTAGGTCGATGAGTATCGAAATCTCTACCATAAGGCAGGCGATCAGCTCGAGCAAAAGTACCCAGAAAGTTGTTATTTCCGCAATCAACAGAAGAATCACCAAGTACGAAAAATGCAGGAACAAGTGGTGAGTAATCCTCTGCTTTATCTTCTGCATCTGATGACGATGATGATGATGATGATGATGAAGGGGGTGATAATGCAGCGGGAAAGTGGATATTAATGTTGTACAAGTCTTGAAAGTAAGTTTCTTCGATTAGTTGGTGTGGGTTTTCGAGGGTGTTTTTTGAATGAGTGGAATCAATGAGTGTGATGAAGAGAGTAATGAGAGTAACAATGGTGGTTTTGAGCGCCATTGATGGTTGTTTGAAGAAAGAGAGGGTTTTATTTTGGCGGGTATGTGTGTTGGAGGTTGAATTGGTTTGAAAACGAAAGAAGATGAAATGGAGAATTTGTTGTGAAATTGAAATGGGGTTTTATTAAAATTGGGCTGATTATGGTAATTGAGGATTTATAGTGTTTGGACTTTGGACTAGTCTTTGAAGTTGAAATCACTTGATGACCCGAATCATGTTGACAACTTGTTTTTAGGGCATGAATGCCCCGGAAATGGATTTATGCACTCCGAATCGAAATTCGTACTCCATTTTTAGTGACTGTTAAATGGTAGCTAATTGATATTAGTGGTCACAAATTAAATAAAAATTAGAGTGCAGGTTTGTTTCAGAGTGCATAATCAGTTTCCCACGAATACTTGGGGCTTTGATTGTCCACTGAGAGTTAGGGTAGAAAAAACATTGGGTCTGATCTGACATAACAAATAAAAAAATTGTACAAATATTAAAAATATTTGGGGAACCACTTGATGAGTGAAATTTTAAACATTGATTTGATAAAATGTATTCTGACTTGATAGAAATTGTTAATCTCTATTATATAAGGGAAGGGGGAGGAAGATGGTGTCCCCCCTCTTAAAAGACTTTTATACCCTTAATGAAAATTAAAAATTATGAATTGATGTGCCTAAACTATCCCTTTACTAATTATGTGATTAAATATGAAAATTGCATTTATTATGTGAGTTAATTAGTCAAAAACATTAAACAATGAACATTATTTCAAATTGTATTAAAACATTAATGGTTTATTTTGAATTTCAACTTTAAAGACATAATTATTTACAAAATAATTACAATTCAGATAAATTGTATTGCTAATTAGCTATAAACCTTTTATTATGATACATACCATATAATCATTTTTGATGAAATAGGAGGTACAATTTTCATATATACAAGCACGCATCGCGTGCACATAAATTGTATTGGTAATTAGCTATAAACCTTTTATTATGATACATACCATATAATCATTTTTGATAAAATACGAGGTACAATTTTCATATATACAAGCACACATCGAGTGCACATAAAAACTAGTAAGACCTAAGCCATGCTCCTAGACTTTCTCGAATGGCTGCTGACTAAATGTCATTGCCTTATATATGAGAACTTAGATCCGTTATAAGTACTCCGTATATGATTTGTTTTGATAGAATCAAAATCAAGCTAAACTGAATTGAATTGAGTATACTTTGGTGTATTATACTAAAATGAAATTGAATTATACCCCCTTTGTCACAAAATGATAGTTACATTTGAAATTTGCACGAATATTAAGAGTTAAGTAAATAAGGTTAGTATGTACTAGTTTGATAGAAAACAAACTGATTTCAATGCGTTACTTAATATTCATAGTCACTTAAATTATTTGGTATTTTTAATTAATTTTTTTAAAAGGAAAGATAAATTTCATTAATTAAATCATATGGCATCTACAATAAGCATCATATAAAAACAAAATAAAATCTAAATTAATCAAGCATAATTCTTCTTCTTCAAAGTAACTATTCTAATGAGAAACTAAATCTGATGATGAAGTGCAGTCGCCAGTTGTTCGTTGAATTATGCAGCCTTCTGTTAGCGAAAATTCATAGATCGCATCTTCAATTTCGACGCCAATTGTAAAATTGTACAACTTACAATCCATGAATCCAATCTTTCAAAGAAAACCTAAAAATAAATTCTAATCTTCCATAAGGGAAGAAAAGAAGAACAAACCCTATACTCTCACAAAAGAAAACCCCACAAATTGGGAAAAATCTCTCATGCATAAAAAGAGAGAGCAAGGATAATTATTAATCACTAAAAAAACAAAAAATAAGAAAGCAAAGCAAATATTAGGGCTTACATACCATCATCGTCCCTCTTGCGCATGCGACCGTGAAAAGTTTTAGGGAGGAGAGAGAAGGAGAATGAGAGTCGAAGAAAAATATATTCTAAGCGAGTAAGCCATAGTATTTTTAATTAATTTATCCAATAACAAATATGTAATATTTGATTATGATATTAGAATAATAAATGTCATGAATTAAAAATCAATATGAAGTCTTTATATGATTGGAAAGATTCTAAATGTAACAAACATTTGTTTGGAAAACACTTAAAATGAAATACGTAACAAAGAAACTTTGTGTGATTGATGGAGTATATAATTTGAATTCGTTTGAAGCTTAATTTATTTAGGGGTTGTAAACTTGTAGTTAAAAAAAGATAGCTAGGGATCAATAGCTTGCACAAAATGATGGGAAGAAAGGGATATACGAAGTATTATATTTTAGGGTTATCAAAGGTGAAGTATAAGGTGGATGTAAACACCATAAAACAATTGGATGAGGACAAAAGGAAATTGGGACGATGATTTTTTATGAAAGAAGTTTATATGATGCAGAACCAATTATTCCCATCGATAACCTCTTTTATGTTTGCTACAAGTGTTGTTGTCCGCACTCACTAATTGTTATTAGGACTTTGAATTGGGAGTTACATACTACTCATGTAAGGAAGGGGAGTGCGGATAACAATTGTCATTTGATTGCTACCTATTGCGTTTTTGTTTGTTTCTACTCTCTTAGCCGTATCGGTTTAATTGCAATAATTTTTTTCACGCTTAATTAGCTTTATTAAGGAGACGATTTAAAGGTATAAACGAACAAATTATATAAAATAATTTTAGAATTAGTATCGTACAATCTCATTCTTGATTGTCTTTAAATAATATTAATTTGTCTGTTTATCCTCTTAAATTTCCTCAATAATTAAAGTGATACGGAAGGAGTATAAATGAATTTCTTTAAAATGTTTAATTTTAAAAAAAATAAAAAATCTCATTCCCACCCTAATCACCAAACAATCTTTTCCTTTTATTTTTGGTCATGAAATTCCGATTTTTATCAACTACTAATAATTATTCATATCAATCATATGTAACTTCTATCATCATGCACGGAAAGATCTGCCAACAATTTGGTGTTTTAGCTAATAAAGTACTCCCATCATTATTCAAAAAAGTTGGAATATAATGCGGTTTTAATTTATACCATAGATTCAATATTCTCTAAGCACATGAAATTATAAATTTAATTAAAAATATTTTGAAGTCCCTGTGATAGAATGTGAAAATGAGAAAGTCACTTAAATTCCGTCAATTATCCCACAATTTACTTTTTTTTAAAGCAAAAGATTCATTTATTTGTACTTTTGAACACTTGAAAGTTTTTTATTTGCTTCCTCATTTTTTACAGTAGCACTTCAATTCCCTATCAGAACATTGGTAGTAATAGAATATCTAGAACATGGTAAACCACGGCGGAGAATATCTAGATAACTTAATTACTACTACTTTCGTAACGAAAAATTTTCAACAGTTTCTTTTTTAGGGGTAAAAAAAACTTTTAACAATGACCTTTCTCTATTTGGTAACTTTTTAATAACAAAGTTACCATATTACCCCTTTTAACTTCCTAATCAAGGGACCACAACTTTTCTCTACTTTTCTTTCCCTCCATTTTTTAAAGATCACAATATTAAATTGTATACTAATTATTCATTAGTTTATTTTGAGATCCTATTATCTTAGAACCTTAATTCATTGGTTAAAAGTTTTTCGTTACTATAATAGAATACAAGCATGATTGCCCATTCGCCCCATGAAATATTGAAATATCTATCTACCTAAATAACCTAATGCAGGCCCGACAACCTCATAGGGTGAGGTATTTAGGTATATAATCATTTTTTTTGGCCGGTTTGGATTTAGTGAAACTATGCTATCCAACTACTATAATTTAGCACTTCCTTAGCATAAAAATAATAATTAGTACTTCATTAGAAGGTTGATCTTATTATATACAATTAATAATTTCTTGTACAATAAATAATGTTGTATACTCATCATATTCTATAATATAATAAAATGATAAAATACTAGGAGTAGATTTGATTGAACTAGTTGAGGACACTAGATCAATTCAATTTGGACACTTAATAAGTTTATTTGTAAAAGTTACGATGATTACAATATACTTTTGCTCAAGAAAAATGTAAGTCAAGCATATGATTCAGAATCTAAATATTGTTGCTTAATTAAGAGCATAATAGAATCTCTCGAGAAAGACATGCATTGTTCTTCAACCAAGTATACTATCCACCATTAATATTAAGTACTCCGTATTAGGGATTGAGTATTATTGATAGTGAAACCTCGCTCAATTTTATAAAATTAATTTAATATTATTAGTAGTAGATTACTAACCCAATGACGAGCATGTTGTTGGTGATTTAAGAAAGTCTACATACATCCATGCTTAGCAGAAACGATATCAGCATAACGTTATGTGTGACTGGGACACTACATATGGCGCAGTGACTGGGAATTATGTCAAGCAAGGGGACAAAAACCTCATGCAAGCATTATTATTGTTCCTTGCTTAATCATCAATAATAATCACTACAAATAATAATGTACACTGTATAGTAATTTCAAGCATTATTATATCCTTCTTTTTCTTCAATCCATTTTCAGAATAGGTTAAGATTGATATTGTATGTATTATCAAAATTTACAATTTAAATCTTTCTTTTTTTGTTGCTTAGAGAGTCACAACAACGAGGATGAAAATCGATTCCAAGATTTCTGAAATTGAGAGGAAGCTTTAATCACTCGATTTGAACTACCCTCGCTCTCACAATTTAAATCTACTTAGTGCAAAGTTTTTCTAAAAATATACTCCGTATTTAAAAGGCAAAAACTTTATTAATTAGAAATTTAGACAGATACGACATTACGGCCAATAAAACATTATTGTCGAGTATTTACTTTACAACCGGCCTTAATTTAAACTTTGTTATTTTTAACTTTAGGATAATAAAATTCCTAGCACATTTAAAAAAAAAAACAATTTAGGCCCATTGTTTTAAAATGCAAAAAAATAATGTAAATAATAGTGATAATTAATAAAAAAAAACCTCTTCACCAAAATTATCCAATGGATATCTAGGACAAGTCATTAAGGGTGATAATGATTTTTGTTGTTTCTTGTAAATAATTTGCTGGATTGCTATTTGAAGTCCGTTTTTACTGGAATCGAAGTCCACATTYCATGTGAACTTTCGAATACGCCCTTTGATTCTCCCCCTCCCTAACCACCCAACACAACCCTTCCAACACCGGCACCAATCGGCAACCACCACCCAAGACATCCTACCACCGGAAACACCACCCAACACCCCCTACCACCAACAAACACCACCCTTAAACTTTGTTTTTTTTTTACTTTAGAACGAAAAAAAAATTGAATCGATATGGTTGGGCGCCATGGTGGCGACGCCTGGGCCAGGCGTGGGAGCCATGGTTGGCTCGCCCAGCCAAGGTGCCCAACCATATCGATTCAATTTTTTTTTTTGGACTTGCGCCTTGGCTGGGCGCCCCAACCAAGGCTGCCACGCCTGGCCTAGGCGCACCCACCATGGTGGCTGCGCCTAGGCCAGGCGTGGCAGCCTTGGTTGGGGCGCCCAGCCAAGGCGCCACCCCCATATTAATATTTTTTTTGGTTTTTCTAGAGTGGTTGCGCGTGGTGGCTTGGGTGGTTGCGGTGGGGTCAAGATGGTGGTTGCGTGGTGGCCTGGGTGGTTGTAAGGTGGCTTAGTGGTGGTGGGTATATATATTAGGGGCAAGGGTAATACGGGAAGTTCATACGAAATATGGACTTTGATTCCAGTAAAAACGGATTTCGAATAGTAATCCCCAATAATTTGATCTCGGCTCGAAAGTTTTGTTATCTGATTTGAGTTATTTGAATGGAAACTTGGCTTAAAAAGCTCGTCAACAAGATTGGTTAATTTTTTACTCCTTTTGTAACGAAATAATTTTAACAATTAAATTTTCACGCATTTTGAATAAGACATTTAACATAGTAAACGAGCAAATTAATCAATATAATTTTAACACAAAAAACTTATCATTCTATTATAATTATTTTGACTAATTTGATCGTTTATTACATGGTTAAATCTCCTCCTAAAAATATGTGAAAGTACAATTGATAAATTTATTTCGTTGAGGAGAGTGTATATAGGAAAAATAATGATCATATTACATATAATTCATACGGAATTGTAGAATTTGTGTATTGAAACTAAGAAAACTAAGAAAAGGAAATAAGCTAGACAAGAAAACTAAAGTGCATAAAATGTAAAACTTGTTTGTGAAGAGCTAATAAAACTAGGTCCAAACTCAAATCATTAAATTTCGAACCCAATTCGAGCTCAATAAACATAAACGAATACTAGCTGAGCAAAGAATATTTGAATCCCCAATCCCGATTTGACTGTAAATCACCCTTTATATATACTTAAATTCATTTTGAATATTATTTTCTAAACATTTGTTGATTTAACTTATTTTTATTTATAAAGAATTTTCTAAATTTATTTATATAAAAATTACTTATATATATGAAGTATTTTTATTTTAAGAGCTATGTATACTTTTTTTTTTTTGACGGGAAAGCTATGTATACTTCTTACAAAGTACTTCATAGTTAAGTTTACATTAGCTAGAATAAAATTTGATGTGTCAACCAAGGGAACAAAACAAATTAATAGGGCAACAAGCAACCAAGAATTTTGGATATAAATATATAAAATATGAAATTATGAATAAATAAAAATACTTGATATAGTAGTACAATATTATTATCTTGATTTAAAATCGAAGCATCAACGGGCAACGGCATTGTTAACGGAAGGAAGAAGGGAATGATATTTTGGCACCACAGCTTCACTTTGGCTCCTCACTTTGACGAGCATTACCCATTTACAACGGCATTATTTGTTTTACGAGTAGATTATTAGACAAAAGCTTGTCCTAGAGCGTTAGAATGTCAGATAATATAACTAAAAGTTAAAATATTTAATAAATAATAAACATTAATTATATCGATTGACGCGTGATTTTGTTATATATTTAAAAATTTATACTACTTAAAAAATAAATTCAGTTCTTATCTAATGTTCGGGTTGTCCATTAATAATATCCAAATTATTATAATGGTTCTGCTTCCATTTACTCGGTTACATGACATGCATAGTATTTTCCTTCTTTTTATAATTTTCGAATTTATTTAGTAAGTATTACTGTATTATAATTTGCACTCGTATGTTGCAGGCTACGATAGATTCTGTGTCATTTTCAGTGAAAAGGTATAGAACAAAATCGTGCACCCTTACAACAAGCTTTTCACTTTATTCTCCTTTGCTTTTTTTAAAATACAAATACAAACTACTCGTAATTCAATCGTTTGAAAGTGAAGACGAGACTCATTCGTTGTTCCGAGCATAACTTAAGCTTCTGTTTATTTCAGCAAAAAACAATTAATTTGAAGGGAGTGAAACTGAACTAAACTGTTTATGAGAACAAAAATTATGTTATGAATTGAATTGAGCTAAATTAAATTGAACTAAAATCTAAAAACAAGTTGAAATAAATAGATCTTATTTATTGGAGAGTTTTATATATTATTAATTTATTACTAGCTACATACCCATAGAGTCATAGTGAATTAGTATATGATTATATGAACGAAATATTAAAAATTGTCATTTTAAAAAACAATGGTTATAATTGTCATTTTCATCAACAAGTCACGTTAAAACTTATACGGAATATAATTTTACACTCATAAATATATCATATTATAATTTAGAAAGGTACTCAAATTTGTTGTGTGGGAAGGTGCTTAATGATGATATACACACGTTTGTGGAAGTCACGAGATAGTGCAAATGTTATTACTAATTTGTTACGCATCTTAAACAAATACATGAATACCTCAATATCCCTTATGCAAACACATCAATAAAAATATATTTATCTTCACGTGCATTAGGGCATCTCTAATGATAAGTTATAATGTTTTTTAAGCTTATTTGCTTATTTTTTAAAGTTATAATGATTTTAAAACGGTCATATATCAATCTCAATAAACATAAATGAGTACGTATATAACGAACTGTGCAATTTATTTTCGATATTATTGATCAAAGTTTGCAAGTCACCATTAACCAATAGATCGATTGCAATTATTGATAATGTCCCTCCCCGAATTCCACCCAATGTTAATTATCGTTCGTCAACAAATTATGAAATAACTCTAATAAAGAGCCAAATTAAATACTCATTACTCACCTAGGATCATATCTTGCGAGAGGTTTTAGTAAAATGTTATAAAAATTTGGGGATCAATAAAAGATTGGTCGATTGAATTTAACTTAATTCTTTCCTCTTTAAATAATATATTTTTTTCTTGTCAAAAAATAATATACTTTTTTTTGTTTCATTTTACTCGCTAAACTTTCTTTGTTCGTAATGTTTTATATTACCCGCTACACTTTTTTTTTATGTAAAACATTATGTCTATGTCATTTCCGTCACATGCATCCCTTAATTTTTTTCTTTATCTCTTCCATTCCTTACATTTGCATAGAAATCCTTACAAACCCCAAATGTTGTAACTAAATTAAACCTAAAGAAGTAATTAATGTTTATTACAGGTTTTAGGTAATCAGTCAAAAGTAAAAACTGGCACACATTAAAAAGCCAACGGCTACCAAATGCTGATACCATCCTCGTTCTCCTTCACTCTTCCAACTCCATTTTCGGCGAACATTTCGTGCTACAAATAAAATCATCATCTCATTCTCATTCTCTAAAAATTAACGAACCCAAAATCAAATGAAGCAAAATTGCTAATATTAGCAAAGTTTACCTGTTTGTGATTTGTTTGCTGTTGATTTTGCCATTTGTGCATCTCTCATTTCCCCCATTTAACCTCTCATTCATCCTTCATTCTTCTTTGATTCTTCCCTTTTCTTGGTAAGAATCCGCTTTACACTTTCTCCCTCTTCAATCAATGTGCTTTTGCTTTGAATGATTGCGTTTTTTAACATTGCATTGTTTCTCCCGGGCTGTTTAATTGTTTGTTGGTTGATTGATTAATTGGTTGATTGATTGATTGAAGATTCATTGAATTCCTTTTGATCATTAATGGTTGTGAAATCATCAACTGGGCTACCAATTTTTGGGGTGTTTAATAGATGGAAAGGGAGAGCGCAAAAACGATCAAAAGGTTGAATTTTTCTGGGTATTACCATCTTTAATCAAGTTTATACCTTTCTTAGTTTTCCCTTAAACATTTTTCTGTGTTTTTTTTTTCCCATTTGTAACATGTAAATTGTACATATTAATATTGTTGTTATTTTAGATTTGTTGAAGAATTAGGGTGTTCTTCTCATTTAGGATAATATCCTTAATTTGTTTAGTAATATATTCAAGGAAATTGGTCAATTTAAATTGACCTTGCCGATTTAATCGTAAATCGGTTAGAATAGAAGGTTTTGATACTGATATACACATTGAAAGGAAGAAAAAAAAAGAGAAAAAAAAAGGAAAAAAAATTGAGAAAAAAGAAAGAAAGAAGGTTTTTGGTGTAAGGAGGGGGAGTTCAAGACAATGTCTGCTGGTGCTGGTATTGCCTTGAGTTCCAATTACGAGAATATGGTGCATTTCCCCGGTTATTTCGATAACCGGGTGGATTTGCACTCAGGGGAATCGATTTTAGTATATCTAAGTGTTGCCGGGTCTGTGATTCCTATTCGGGTTCTGGAGTCCGATTCGATTGCATCTGTAAAACTCAGGATTCAATCTTGTAAAGGTTACGTTGTAAAGAGACAGAAACTTGTGTATGAAGGTAGGGAGTTGGCAAGAAATGATTGCCTTGTTAAAGAATATGGTGTCACTGATAGAGATGTGTTGCATTTGGTTCTCAAGCTCTCTGACCTCCTAGCCATCACGGTTACCACCGTGTGTGGGAAGGAATTTGACTTACAGGTTGATAGGTATCGAAACGTAGGGTACCTCAGGCAAAGAATCTTTGAAGAAGGAAAAGGTTTTGTTGACCTTAAGAATCAAGAACTATTCTGTCAAGGAGAGAGGCTTGATGATCGGAGGGTAATTAATGATATATCCAAGAATAATGATGGTGTAATCTATTTATTGGTTAAGAATCCAGCCAAAGTTGATGAGATCAAGTTTGAAAAAGATGTTGAAATTTCGGTTGTGGCACCGGATATTAGGCCCAGGGGTAAAAACTGTGAATCTGAGAATCAATCTTGTGAGCTGAGTGCTGTACCTAGGAAGCAGTCAAATAGAGAATGTTGGTTGGAACCTGTCATTGTTGATCCTAGAATTGACTTACCATTCGCATTACGGGATTTGGTGGGCTCAACATGCGAAGGTTTGGATAAGGGCAACCAACCAATTAGATCCACTGAAGGCACTGGAGGAGCCTATTTCATGCTAGACCCCTCAGGTCAGAAGATTTTAGCTGTTTTCAAGCCCACTGACGAGGAGCCTATGGCTGTCAATAATCCGCAAGGCCTTCCTGTTTCAGAAAGTGGTGAAGGGTTGAAGAAGGGAACGAAAGTTGGGGAAGGAGCATTGAGAGAAGTTGCTGCTTACCTTCTGGATCATCCAAAGAATGGTCCTCGTTCATCATCTCTTGAGGTGATAGGTTTTTCAGGGGTGCCTCCTACTGCCATGGTCCGGTGTTTGCACAAAGGATTCAACCATCCAGAAGGGTTTGAAGGTACATTGAAAAATGTAAAGACTGGATCATTGCAAATGTTTAGGGAGAATGACGGTAACTGTGAGGATATAGGCCCTCAGGCTTTCCCGGTGGAAGAAGTTCACAAGATCAGTGTTCTTGACATGAGGTTGGCCAATGCGGACAGGCATGCTGGGAATATTCTATATACGAAAAATGCTAAATATGGCGGGTTTGAGCTTATCCCAATTGATCACGGCTACTGCCTGCCTGACAGCGTAAGTGTTTGTTCTTCTGATATATTATCATCATACATAGGAATGTCTTACTCTTAACACCTGCAGGCCTTTAGCAATTAGCAATGTTCATCAGGATAAGCCAACCTGAAATAGGAAAAGCTAATAAATCTAACTGCATCTCGTACCAAGTTACAATCATTTATGTCAGATGTTACCAGCAATACAATATTACAAGTGAAATGTTTTTTTATATCTTAACAATACAAATGATCTATTTTGAAGCCAAGGTCCAAGGATCATCTACATTGACTATTTTGCACTTGGCTAAAAAAACGCAAGTACATTGGATCACTGACTCTTTATCTTTCTCTTTGCAGTTTGAGGATTGCACATTTGATTGGTTGTACTGGCCTCAAGCCCGTCAACCCTTCTCCTCAGAGACCGTCAACTACATAAAATCACTAGATGCTGAAAAAGACCTTGCATTGCTGAAGTTCCATGGTTGGGATGTGCCCATTGAGTGTGCCCGTACTCTACGCATATCTACCATGTTGTTGAAGAAGGGAGCAGAAAAAGGCCTGTCCCCTTTTGCTATTGGAAACATAATGTGCCGAGAAACACTTAACAAGGAATCTGTGATTGAAAAAATTGTGAATGAAGCTCAGCAATCTTTACTTCCTGACATGAAGGAAGAAGATTTTCTCGAAGCCATCTCCCAAAGCATGGATTTCCGACTAGCTCAGATCAACTAACAATAAGTGACGAGTGATATAGTTATCGACTTATCTTTTATCTAAAAACTATGCGTAATTATAATGTATGTTATGTATAGTCCGTAAATTAACAGTCCAGTTTTGGAGGGACTGATTGCTGCCTGCGCCTTATGGATCGTCTTGAGGGTTAGTCGTTCTCTTGTTGCTTCTGTATTTTGAGGCGGCATTTATCAGAACGTTATCAGAGCACAGAACAACACCTTGATAAAATAAGACCTTTGTCAGACCAACATATAGTAGGCCTGATTCCTGTAATGATGCGCGGCGTTTGGTGTACATTAGTTAATCTTGCTTGTCTCCATATATACATATATATAATACTCATATCTCTGGGAAATCCAGTGAGATTAATTATCTAGATGTGTGGTTCTTCTCTAATTGAATGTAGTCGTGCACTTTCTGATTCGTTCTAAGCTTGCAATAAACGAGCATTTGAATGCATCATTTTACATTCTGAATTGTTGTAGACTTCCTGCACATATTCTGTCACACACATTACTGTGTTTTACAGGTTTACATATTACACATCTTACAGGTCAATGCTTGGTTAACTCGCTAAGCTTCAATGGCTGGCACTGCTGACTGCTACTTGGGAGCTATGTTATCTGGACTCTTATGCCATGTTCGACACGGATACATGTCCAAGTGTCCGACTCGGCTATTATTTTAAAAATTATCAAGATTTTAGCCCAAAATGAAGTGTTCAAGTATCATACTCATGTTCGAGTGTCAAAAATTCAACACGGGTATTTGAGAAAAAATAAAGAGTCCGGGTAACATAGCTTGGGAGTTGAAATGGGCATGAGCCATGAGGTCATCCAACTCGTAAACTAGATGTCACGATAAAAGTTGGATCCTCCCCAACTACAGAGTATAAGTTACGTCCTTACCGAACCCTATCCAAGTACTTAAGCTTACCTCTGGCCTCGATTAGTCTCATTATCATTACCAAAAGAACGGATAGTGTTCCAATATACAATACCAATATATATTGAACACATCGCTTAATTTTTTTTTTGAAAAAAAATGAAAATTAGGATTAATGAAAGTTAGTTCTCATTATTTAAGTCAATGAAAAGTTGACAACTCACTTTGTATGTGGGGGCTACATACAAAAGTTGTATGTGTAGCCTTTTTCCCAGAAGAACATACATACAAGTATGCATAAAGTACTTCATTCGAAACAAAATAAATGCTACAAAATAACTGTTAGTTATGTGGTATAAATATTCATTTATTGCATTTATTTTGTTACAAATGAAGTACTTCGTATATAATAGAGTAGTATGTGCAGAAATACGAATTATTCCTGGAAATCGGTAATATTAATGTAGTAGAAACGTATCTAGTCTAGCTAAGTAAATAATTAGGCGCACATGAATACATGATTAAAAAATGAACATCATTAAAGACTGTAAATCAGCATTGAGTGTTCTTGGGATGCGTGATGGAAGCATAAAAATTGAGAAAAGTGGAGTTCCACCATCTAGGAGTAACATAATTTCAATGCTCAAGGAGTCAAGGCTGTCTCATTGTCCTGTTCTTTTTCTTTATTCAAGGATGGACCCCTAGCTTTATTTTTATTTTTCAAACAAATAAATAAGTGAGCGAGCGCGATCTTATGGGTTGACGACCCTTCATATATCGAATTTTCATTGATCATTAAATCAATAATATTAAAACATTAATTTTACATATCATATAATTTTATACGTAACACGTACTCAATTTAAATACTAGTAACACATATCAATATTGAAATTGGTAAACTCTCCTCATAAGATTTAAATAAAAATTGTAGATCCTACAACAATAAAAATCGTGTATGAAATATACACCAATGAAAATGTACATGGTATACTCTTTTTTTAATAAACTAAAAAATATATATAGCTGTATATTCTTCGTAATATAACTGATTGTATTATACAATTTGTCTGCCCCAAACTTATTTTGTTATGACAAAGCGCAAGGCCAAAAAACCAAAAAGAAAAGTCACACTTTCACACTTTACTTGACTCCTCACTTTTGACTTTCTTCTCATCCATTATCATTTCCCCCCACATTCCCCCTCCTCATACTCCTTAACCCTAACCTCATTCCCAAACCACAAACACTCAACCAAAACAAAAACATGAACAACCACCACCACAACAACCACCCAAACAACCACCATCATCAAAACAACAACCACCACAACAAACACCCACATCCACCACAGCACCCCTACCCCTACCCACCACCACCACCACACCACAGAAGACCAGCAAAACAAACCCGATCAACCCTATCATCATGCATTGTAGCAACCATCTTCCTCCTATTCCTCATCATCATCCTCTTCATAATCTACTTCTCTCTCTTCAAACCCAAAGACCCCTCCATCTCCGTCACCGCCGTCCAGCTCCCCACCTTCACTCTCTCCTCCAACGGCACCTCCGTCAGCTTCACCTTCTCCCTCTACGCCGCAATCAAAAACCCAAACCGGGCCGTGTTCACCCACTACGACAGCTCGCTCCAGCTCATCTACTCCGGCAACCAAGTGGGGTTCATGTTCATCCCCGCGGGAAAAGTCCTCGCCGGAAGAACGTCGTTCATCGCCGCCACCTTCTCCGTGCAGTCTTTCCCCGTCATGCAGACGTCGGAAAGTGGGCATATGCCGGCGATGGTGGGTCCCGTCCCGGTGACGGATGGAATAGAGAGGGTTAAGCCGACGATGGAGCTCGAGATGAGGTTGGAAATGGTGGGAAGAGTTAGAGTATTGTGGGTTTTTAGTCATCATGTTGAAACTGTCACTGATTGTCGTATTGCTGTCTCCATTTCTGATGGTTCTGTTCTTGGTTTTCACTGTTAATTAAGTTTCCTGACTTTTGACATTAGTACTACTACTAAATTCAGATTATCAACACTTTTATCATCTCATACATTTATTTTTTCTAGGGATTTTTCATAATAGGTGTGTTTAGATTAGTTGGGTAGTTTAATTGGTTTGATACTTTGATTGATAGAAATTAATTGTATAAAGTTTTCTTGTTTTATAAACATTGTTTGTTGTGTCTTTTGCCTCCTAATTAAATACTCATGTCAAAAGTTTGTTTTTCTTGATCTATTTGATTCCTGGATTCAGTTGCAAGAATGCAAACATTTGAATTATTTTTTAAAAACATTTAATATCTAACAAAAAATTTAAAAGTATGAGATTCCTCTACGATCCACTGCCGTATGCACTGTAAACTTTTTTGTTTTATCGGAGAAAATGGGTCACACAGTCGTTACAAATGAGAGGGATCGAGATTCAAATCTGTAATTTATTATACAAAGACGAAGCAAACTTGATGTTAAGTTGTAAAAAACACTAGAAATGAACAATTTTGTTTTGCATGATACAATGATACAAAATCTATATATTATAGCCAAAAAAAACAAGCAAGGCGAACAGTTCATATAATTACGGAGTATAATTTAAAATCACAGTATTAATTAGTTTATTACCTCAGTCCTCCAACATAAGTTGAGAATGTTCTGTAGTAGAAGAATAGAAGATTAATTGTGACTTTGTCAGTAAATACATAATACATTATTCATCATTAAAGCTGTTTTTTGAAGCTCAATGATGAAGGATAGCAGGCCAGGCTATCTTAATAAACAAAGTTTAAGATAAATACATTAGCTACCCAATCTGTAGCTCTATTCATTCGCCCCCAAATATATGATAGATTATCGGATTTGTTATCAACTTTGAATTGGAAAGAAGAGCGTGACACTAGTATAACAAGTAGATTAGTAGTTTGAAATTATTAAAGGTGCATAATTAGCGATGACAATAATTAGGAGAGAGTGAGAGAAACAGTAAAAGGTTGTAAGGAACTAAAGACTAAAAGACAGTGTTTCGCATATGCAGGAATTGAAGAAAAAAGCAACATAACTGATAGAATATGTTTACATATTAATAAGGGCTTGAAATGGACTTAAAACTAGAGGTTGTTAACGTGTCGTGTCACTCACATAAACTGGTTGGATCCTTTTAATCCTAACTTGACCCGTTTAATAAACGTGTCAACCCGTTTAACTTAAACGGGTTGATACCCTCGATCCAAACCCACTAATAACAGTTCATTTTCGTGTTGAGTTAGCGTGTCACGTCTTTTTTACATACTAATGTATATGACTAGGTGCAATCATGTCGTGTCGTGCCAACCCATTTATTTAAACGGGTAGAAATTCCAAACCCTAACCCGACCCGTTTAATAAACGTGTCGTGTCAACCCGTTTACATAAACGAATCAAGATCATCAACCCAAACCCATTAATAACATGTCGATTTCGTGTCGTGTTAACGGGTCGTGTTGCTTTTGACCACCTCTACTTAAAACTCTTTCAAGTTGCTTTCTTGTTTCCACTATTATTTAGGTTAGCCGTGAGGAACTCTTGATTGATAACAGTTATTTATAAATAGCGAAATCAACAATTTTTCGTGTAGTGTCAAAATTGTAAATATCGTTGTCAAAAATATGGTACCACAACATTTTGTCACATGGTTTCGGACACTTGTCATACAGTCATAGGAGGTGACTTTATTTCCTTTTTCTTTTTATTTACAAAAAAAGTGAATTTACAATTTTGCCTTAGCATATAAATAGCTGATATCGATTAATCATCTCGCGGCGGTTAGCCCCTCCTACTTTCTATTCTTTTTTTTGTTTTGCTTTCTTCTCTTTTGCTTCTGTGTTTCTTCCATTAATAATCCATCTTTTGTTACTCTAAATTTGGCCTTTCCTTGTCTCCCAAGTTATTTGGGCAGTTTGCTCGAGTGAAGCGAAGATAATTATAATTAGGATTTTTTATGTTAGATACCTTTTATTTGATAAACTTTAAAAACTTCAACCTTTAACTTTTTTTTAAAAAAAACTTCCACCTTTAAGTGAGTTATTTGTTAAAAACTCCCACCATTTAACTGTAGCGTTAAAGTCTCCGTTAGATTGTGGGGCCCACACTCATTTTTTTCAATTTACCTCTCCCTCACACTCTCGATCATCATCAGTCAACCTTCTCCCTCACACTCACTCTTCCCTTTCCAATTTCATCATCTTCCCTGTCAATTTTTTGTGAAATTTTTACTGTCATTACTATTTAATCCTCTCAAGCAATTTTCGTGGGCCATCACTCCTCTTTGTTGTGCTTGAATTGTCGAAAAGGAGCTCGTTTGTTGCTCGCAATTGTGCGTTTTGGAGGGTATTGGAGGTACTTTGTTCTTCCCTCAATTAGTTTAATATTCATAACTTCAGACTCAACCATTCTAGCAAAGGAAACCAAATTAAATTGTAATTTCAGTTTGAATTCACAAAAACCCTAATTCGACAAATCTACCAAAATGGAACCCTAATTTACGATTGAAACAAGAACCTAATTTGCTACTGAAATTCGAAATTAAAGGATGCATTAACATCAGAATTAACATAAGAATTAACATAAGAATTTTTTAAAAAAAATTGCATAATCAATTACCTCAAGATTTGCAGCAGCAAGGAGTGAATTTGGGAGAGACTATTAGGTTTTGAGGAGGGTTGAATGCAAAAATGGAGTAACTCGTGAAATCCAAAGAAGATTAATAGGGATAAGAACATGTGGATCCCACAACTAACGGAGAGCTTAACGGATACAGGAAATGGTGGGAGTTTTTAACAAAATACCCACTTAAAGGTGGGAATTTTTAAAGTTCAGCAAATAAAAGATGTATAAGCATAAAAAATCCTTATAATTACTCATCAAAGCATGATTGGATTAGATTAATGTGTATGTTAATTAAGGGGCTAATCGTTACAAAGAATTGCTAATGGAAATGAAGGATTTAACATCCAAGATAATCTCCTAACTCCTTCCGTCAACAAATCACATGTCTGTAGGACTTTGAACAAAATGTTAGTGGTGAACCGACTAATCTCTCACAAGAGTTTAAATGAGTACCTCTATCAGACAATAATGGGCATCCTCCCTTTTAACTAGAGATTCTTCCATAACAAAGACTCGATCGAAAGACCTTGATCAAAAAGCGAGAAGTGTACTCATCACCAACCTCATTTGGTAATACGCAGGATAACAACAAGCAGATGAGCCACTTGATTACAATATGATTGGTTAAAAGAATCTAGCTAGTGTAGTTATAAAACTGCTCATCATATAAAACTAAATTAAGCCACTACTTATTGTAATTAAGTATTTTCCTTATAAAATAAGACTAGGACATACATGACATCTCAAGTCTTTAATACATACCCAATTTTTTAACTATAATAACCATAATGTTTCCTCCATACAAACTACTCAATGATGATCATATTCTTTCCTTACAAGTTACTGTAAAATCCATAATTTCTGTTTCAGGGAAAAAAGGAATAATAATAATAATAATAATAATAATAATAATAATAATAATAATAATAATAATAATAATAATAATAATAATAATAATAATAATAATAATAATAATAAAAAAAAAAAAAAAAAAAATCACACCCAGAAACAATGATTAATGAAACCGAGGAAGTGGGTGATAGCTTGGTGGTAAGCTTCCCACCTTCTCTGGGTATGCCTCGGGGTCGAACCTCACCCCCGACGTTATGCCGGGGTATTATTCCTCGCCTCCCACTGCACAGTTCTTGAGATAGAATATGTGTAGGCTTTCACCCGTGTACCTTATCATGTAAAAAAAATAATTAATGAAACCCTAATCATCGATCTCACCGTTTAGCTGATCATGAAAGACACTACACTCCTAATTTAATGACCTAAAGTCCTAAACCAAGCTAAGCACGCACATATATACCCTTGACAATTTGAGACCATTTTTATTGCTTCTTCTAATAATGGAAAATAGTCATCCTATGGAATAATGTTTTATGCAGCCTAGTGTTGCATAAGACAATGCAGCCCAGTGGGCCCCACGAGCATATTTTATTTTTTATTTTTTTTTTTGCAAATCAAAGTATAAAATATGACAAAATCACAATATGATAGGATATGATTAAATGAATCAAGGATATGACAATATCACATTAAGATTGGTTATTTTGAACACAGGATATGATAAAATGAATCAAGAAAATGAATTAATGATAGGATATGATTAAATGAATGTGTGATATGACAAAATGAATTAATGACAGGATATGATTAAATGAACCTAGGATATGGTAAAATGAATCGTGAATATGATAAAATCACACGTAAATCACACTATGATTTGTAAAAAAATAAATAAATAAATAAATAAATAAATAAAATATAAAAAGTCAAACGAGCCCATCGAAAATTACCGAAATACCCTTGTGCTGCATTATTAAATGCAGCACTGTGCTGCCTCTATCACTACTCCTATGAGCCTATGAAACTCCAAATTAAACCTGCTCCATTGTTTTTATTTTATACTAACATTTTGGGCGTGTTCGGCAATAGTAGCGGTGGAAGTAGCTTTTAGCGATAGGAGTAGCTGGTAGCTGAAAAGCTACTAGGTAGCGCTGGAGGTAGCTTTTAGCTGAATAATCTAGATTTTTTATTTGAGTGTTTGGTAATGGTAGCTGTTGGATTTTTAATAAAAAAAATTCGATATTTTAATTTATTTGTATTATTTTAGATATACAACCATACTCGTATGAATCTTGTAATTATCCCACCCATATGCATACACATTAATATACCGTGCAATTTGCGTTACTAATATTTTTAATAAAGTTATGAGATATGCAGATTTCATATTCTCGTATGCTTGCTACTAGATGTGCAGTGCTCACAATATCGTGTTTTTTTWATATATAATTTAATGAATTATCATGCATATTATTATGTATATATATTATTATGGGTGTTTTAAATAAATTTCAAAAGTACGTTAGATTTTAAAGTTACATTCCGCATTTCATGCAAAAATTGAAACAAAATTTTAACTTTAAAAAAAATCCTATTTTCATGCAAAATTCAAAGAAAAAAATAATTTCTACGTAATGAGTAATTAAGTATATAACAGAAAGAAAAAAAAGAAAAGAAAATAGGAAAAAGCTACAATCTACCTCTCAAACGTTAGCCATGCTAGCGTTTTAAAGAAGTAGCGTAAAACGCTATAATCTACTTAAAACGCTACTACGTCGAACGCTAATAAAATTGAGCAAGTAGCTTTTTAATCTACTTAAAACGCTAAAAGCTACCTAAATAAGCTGTGCCAAACACGCCCTTTATGCACGCGATGCGTGTGTTTTTTTTTTTTATACGTGCAATTGTTATGAAAAATTTGGGATTTCTACATCTTAGAATGAATTGTAGACTTATTTTTGTTATGAAATAGCAGTAACATAATGTGCTTACAAAGATGAATGATATAAATTTATTAAGTAGAATATTTGCAAAACTGCGATACAAAAATATTTAATAAATTTATGTGATTTTCTTGAAAAGTCACATGCACTCATCAAACTAATCGACTTCAAATAAAAGTACTACTTATAAAAATTAGGAAAATTTGTCAACAACTACCCAGTTTTTGTCAAACTTTGWAAACAACTACCYACTTTTTTTTT
>SNQN01000786.1:7850-85639 GCA_008642245.1 Bassia scoparia | reverse complement strand
AAAACAACTACCTACATTTTATTAAAACTTTGTGTACCACGACCTCTACATGTTTTCAGGTGGGATAAAAYCACCAAAACACGAGTGGGGCCCACAATAAGCTGTTTTCAGGCCAAAACCCTCCCTGATTTAATGAAATTACACTAATACCCTTACATTACTCTTTTTTGTATTTTTTTTCTTTTTTTCTTTTTTTCCTGTCTTTTTCTTTCTTCCTTCTTTGTTCTGACTTATCTTCTTCCCTTCAATTCGTTCTCCCTCCTCTGTTCCTTGAGCACAGCAACCATGAGCTTTTCAACAACAACAAATTTGAATTCTTGAACCAAAAAGGCAGCCAAAAATTAGAATTTTCGAGAGGGGATGAAATCATCCTAGAAAACCCAACTGGAGAATACCCAATTCGAACCCTAATAACCGCAGGTGGTTCGCGCACAGGTGGTTCGCCCAATTCGATCCCAATTCGCGCAGGTGGTTCCCCAAATCGCGCATGAGTTTCGCCCAATTCGAACCCTAACAACCGCAGGTTGTTCGCACACGGGTTTGTTGTAGCACACGGTCGATGGTTGTGTCGGTGTTGGTCTGCGCAGGTTCGAATGGTGGTGGCAGTGGTGGTTCGCGCAGGTTCGTTTAAAAGGTAGTGGTGGTGGTGTCTGCGCAGGTTCGAATGTGGTGGCAGTGGTGGTTCGCGCAGATTGGTTTGAATGGTGGTGACACTGGTGGTTCTCGCAAGTTGGTTGGAATGGTGGTGGTTTCACGCAGGTTGATTCGAATGGTGGTGGTGGTGGTTACAATGGTGATGTGGTGGTAGATTGTACAAGCTTAATGGTGATGGTGTGGTAGATTGTAAATTGGAGAAGCAGTAAAATAGAATAAAGCAAAGGATACAACAAAGAGCCATGGAAAGGGACCCGAAAAAAGCGACGAACTGACTCCATTAACAGCACCAACAGAGCTCAAACTCTCATCCTTACTCATAACAGATAACAAAGTAGAGAGAAAGGAGAACGAAGAAGAAAGAAGAACGAAGAAGAAAGAAGAAAGAAGAAAGAAAAAAGAAAAAAGAAAAAAGAAAAAAGAAATAAAATAAGGGTATTAGTGTCATTTCACATATTCAGGGAAAGTTTTGACACAAAACAGCCAAGTAGTGGGACCCACAAGTGTTTTTAGTGGTTTTATTAACCGGAAATCTGCCATGGGTCGTGGTTCACAAACATTTGATAAATATTGGGTAGTTGTTTTTTTAAAAAAAAAAAAATGGGTAGTTATTTACAAAGTTGGACAAAAAGTGGRTAGTTGTTGACAAATTTTCCTAAAAATTATTTTAAAAATTCTCACTCTTACAAGTCTATCAATCTTCAAACTCCAGGAAATCCCAACTCAAACAAGACTGAGACATGAAGCTTATCCCCTACCTTTTGACTTTGGCATCCATAATTTCCCCCCACTTCATCATCATTAGTGTCTTCCTTTACAAAATTAAATCCCTATTACTAACAAATTAACAATATAATCCATCATTAAAATCCCTATTACCTAATAAACAATGATCAACGAACCTGATTGGGATCGCCATCCTCACCGTCACCCGCCACCTGATGATAATCATGAAGCCGATGTGCCACCTATACCTTTCGTACCGATCTTGTGCACCATCTTCGCCGTCTACTTTGCCTTCGTCTTAGCCTACAAGATCAACTATCAGCATCCTGCAATCTCCATCACCAATGTCGATATAAGTGACTACACCCTCTCCACCCATCACAAAACCATCAGCTGTAGCTTCAACATTAATGCCACCATCACAAACCCTACGCGTTCCAAGTTTTCCTACTCCCGGGGCTCGGTTCAGATCCTCTACCATCGTCATCAAGTTCACTATATGGGCATACCTGGTGGAGAAGTGGATGGCAGATCTACATGGCCGATGGAAATGACGCTGTATTTCAAGTCGTTTCCAATCACAGTCGACAAGAATATTCCGATAACGAAACAGGCAATAGAGTTTGAAGCAGAGGTAAAGATAGAGGACGGAGTGAACAACGGTCGTCGTGTCAAGAGTGAGGCTGCTTGTCGTGTTTCCATCAATGTCTCTGATGGCTCAGTGCTTTTCATTAATGCAGAAAAAGATATGGCACGTTATGGTGCATTGTAAACAATTCACAGCTTTGTATAATTGTATTGTTTCTCAAATTTGCAATATGTATAGAAATTATCGGGAGGAATTGTAAAAGGGAAGAAATTCCAGAAAAGAAACTTGATTCGATGACTGTTAGATACTTCCTACTCAGTAATTGTTATCCTAAGTAACTTTAAACTTGACCTTCTTGAAAAGAAACTTGATTCAATGACTATTAAATACGCCTGAGATCGCAACTGTCTGTTTGTCCAAGGAAGCAGAGTTCAACAGACAGTGGACTGATGCAATATCAGTATCATACATTCATACACGTATCATCAAACTAGGAATTGCGACGATAACCTAATGGTTTCTTATTTATGTATGGTTTGAAAGTCATTCAGAAAATTATTGAAGCTTGCGTCTAATACATACAGCATCCCTGATACAGTAATATTACAAGTTTGAAATTCCATTCGTACATAACAGGATGTTCCACAGCATTAGAACCATTAATAATACAGCAATGAACCAACCAAGCTTGGGCTGGTATGTGAAAATAATACTTCGTAGAAGTAATAATGGTTGAGATTACAACTAAAATATCCCAATATCTATCTTCTAATTTACATCCATAGTTGATATTTGTCGAACATTAAAACACAAATTAGTTGTACAGCCTGGATAAACAACCGTCTAGCATTCCAAACATTCATGAATACATATGGTCCGAAACAATTGGTGTCCTAATCTCTCCTAGTTTATAATACAGTTGATGCAGTAACTGGGCGTCCAACCTGGGGGAAGTAAAGTCCTCTCCCAACTTAACCTTCATAGGACTCATTGAGTTCCACAGCATTAAAGATCACAAACCATGTGTTTAAACCCATAAACTTTCAGATAATACCATATCAAGCGTCACAAATTAAAAACCAACTGATCTTTCCTCGGTGGTTACATTAAACACAAAAAACTCCCATGTCAATATCAACACAAACACAATTTAAAAAATACCCCAAGGAATACGTGCACAGTAATACTAACTATACAGATAAGCTTGGGTCTTAAAGTTTACCTGTGGCTCAGGTTGCCACCACTGCTGCAGCGCATGGGCTTTCTTCACATCTGGAGCAGATGCCAAATTGATAGTTAAACAAGCTGAAGGAAGGAGGTGAGATGGCTCTGCCTCTTTTCCCATAGCTGTCATTAGTAGACCCCCAAGGGAATGCTGCGTTGCCAGTTTTTCAATCTGTCCCACACCAAGATTCTCCATCTTCTCGCGGTGCTGAAAGTACCCAATATATTCTGAACACAAATGATCAGCAGGATGCACATATATGTTCGGGACCCATTTTGCTAAAGAAGAAAAAGTCTCTACCGAGCGGTTTCTGTGTTGAGGCTTCTTCACACTCATGGCAAAAGCAAGTCCTGCGGTTATCACACTGCTAGCAACTCGAATTCCATGTTTCACTCCCTCATTCTTGATTTGCTCTATTGGTGCCGATATGAAAGGTGGGTTAAACAGGAACGTTTCGAGGAAGGTTCCCATTACAGCTATCTCCTTTCCAGCAAGCATGGCCATCGCTGCACCTAAAGAATGACCCGCCAACCACACATTACGATTTTGAGAAGAGGCAACCATGTCTCTAACTGCTTGGATTGCAATTCTCGAACGAGTAGATTCATGGAGCCCGTGGCGAACAATATGGAGATCCAGCTCAATGTCACGTGTTACACTGTCTCGACTGGTTAAGGTACCTCTGAAGGCGATCACATAATGCGGGATTCCTTTCTTAGATGGGAATGATTTTAGTTCATATTCATAGATAGCTCCAAAGATTGAATGATCAACATCATCAACAAGTTGTCTTAGCAGACGAAAATTGAAGAACTCCCACCAAAGTGGAGCAAGAGCATTATTGGCATGACGATTTTCTTGGCGGTCTCGCTCAAGGATGTAAACCCCAGACACAAGGGATGCAGCAACAGACCTTCGGTGATGATCATTATCCCTGAATTGTGGTTGCAAACAATATTCAGCGCTAAGTAATATCTCAATCCATAATGATTTTAAATTCTAGACCACATAGGAAACCAAACAAACAAAGAGTCACGCATAAGTAAGGCATCGTAGCCAACTAAACACCATGTAAAACCTAATGCGTCTGGAACCTTTCATGAAAAAGAATGATGATCATTTATAACTCTTCGTACACAGTAATTTTTTGTAGAAAAGCAAACCAAAAAAAATAAATTTTAAACTAAATAAAAGTCTAGACCTCTAGTCTCCATAAATTTACGTAATGACAAGCCAAACTACTAAACTAGTAACTATTACAAATTTAATAGAATTCTAAAGTATTAAATTAAAATTTAAAAAGTTATTTTCAGATTGGTTTGGAACAACTAATTGAAAACATCACAAAATGTTAAGTGGAACAGCTAAAAAAAACGGAGAGAGTATAGTATTACTAGTAGTCAAATGTCCACTTTGAAGTGGCTCTCAGCTCATTGTTAGTGTTAGATACACAGTCCAATCACAATCAAAGTTAAAAGAAAAATATATAATTCCTCAAATTGCAACATTTTCCTTTCGAAGATGTTTCAAATAATTGCAACATTACCCTATTAAGTTAACTTTAAACTATAAATTGATATTTATACCCTAATACTTTTCACATGTGACATGCCCCACCTTCACACAGGTTTCCATTTTCTCTCTCTTCACTAACATGGACGTTATTGAACAATCACTCGTAGTTTACTTTTCCTTGGTCTACATGCAAGACAACGTTGCGATTATTATGAAATGGAGGAAGTATGAGGCTATGAGCAACAAGAGTCCATTTCACTTGTACAAAGAGATATTTAACTGTCCATGACACACCAACCAATGGAAAATGCATGTCACATTCAAATTTCCTCTTAATTATAAAAATCCGGTGGTCTCCTTAATCTATTCTGCATCAAACATCTAGTGAGTTGTAGCATATTTCTTTGTTTGAATGTTATGCAGTGACAAAGAGAGTAAAAAAGAAGAGATCAGACCACCAGTGGGAGCCAGGGAGGTACTTAACAGCAGCAAAAGGAAGGTATTAACAAAAAAGTAAATTATAGGCACAATTTCAGTGAAGTGGAAGGCAAAATCTGTGAAATACCAGAAAACTAATAGCAACACCTTTGCATTATTCAATGAATGACATAGACAAGCAAAGGAAAACATAAACTTCTGATGCAAAAACTATGACTTTTGCAACAAACATCAAGCCTTCAATTGAGGCTCCCTCCCGAGTCATTAATGGCTAATTTGGTAACCAATAATAAGGCTATATTCAAAAAAAATTCAGATCATAAAAGAAAAATTAAAATAAGATTAGAGAATTTTGGGAACAAAAAACAACTATAATAAGTTCATATAAAAAAATCAAATAAGAAAATTTTAACGGACTGAACATAGTCTAAATGGTGATGATGAGAAATTGAGAAAGGAGTTGTACATATTTTTGCAAGTAAAGTGTGACACCAATGTCCACGAGAATGAAATCATGTCCCCACCAATGTGATTTTCTATCTAAAAGAGCATTCCCTCCCAATACCGCCCTCAATAGTAAAAGGTATTGGAAATATTAAGTATTAGTAATGACTGGGGAAGTTTTAGAATTCCCATAGACATTGACATAGGACTTTTCTAACAAATTCAAATGAAAATCCATTCTCATTACCACTGTTCAAAACACTGGTTGCTTTCCCTTCTTAAAGTGGTTACTCCTAATACAACCAACTAAAAATTCCCCACTTCCAAAATATTGTTATTCAATAATTTTGTTAGCCGACCCCACTTATGAGACTAAGGCTTTGATTGATTGATTGACTAGGGAGAGATCCAAAACTTACGTAGGCCAAAAAATCAATTGAAGTAAAAAGTTTGACTACGCAAAAAAGCATAATGGCCATATGCCTCTTTGTAGCAGAGTGCCAGAGAGAAAGATACCTTCCCTGACTCCCCGCTACACTTCCCTAAATGGGAATGTCTTAATTCTTAGTAATTTTTTCATAAATTGAAGGTGCTCCCATTGCTTTTTGTGAAAAGATCACAGTATCTTACTCTAATCTAATAATATAAAAAATAAGGTGTCTCTCTCTACTCTTCTAAAATCCACTGTTTTTCTCTATGTTCCATCTATTGAAAAACAGAAAACGACTTCATATTCCCTCTGCATAGTATACATCAAATAATTCATCAGCCCAACTGAGTAATCATGGACATAAATTATGTATCTTACCAATCAACAACATCAAGGTGCACTGGTCCAGTTGACTGAAAGTTCTCCCTGTCACAAACAAGCGCCATTGCAAGTTTATGGCCTACTTTTCAATAACTTCTGAGGTACTACAATAAAGAAAGGATCAGACATTAGAAGCAGCCTTAGTTATATCTACTACTAGTCTACAAAGTGAATTAAAAAGGAACAAGTAGCTAAATTGCAAGGAATCACTCAAATCAGCCCAATAAACCCATGTCATTCACTTATGCTAGGATTGGAGCCAAGGGCAGTAATGGAAAAGAAGTTTTGAGGTTGTTAATTTGTTATTAGATTGTTGCTGATATCATTAGAAGTTGTTATTTACTTGCTGAGATTTCTAGTCTGTCAGGAGAAGAGTTACTTTAACAAATAGCGGAGCTGAAAGTAACAGGGTTATTCAAAACTCAGTAATATGAGCTTGCTCAATTTGGGAAATTTTCCTCTTCTTGAAGTGAGGAACAGTTTGTACTGTTGGGACTGTATTGGTCTTAATCATACATTATACGAAGTACATCCCTATCTTTTCCAAAAAAATACTACTTCCTCCGTTTCAAAAAAGTGACAACAAAAGAATTTTCACATATTTCAAGGAGGAGATTTAACAATGTAAACGAGTAAATTAATGAAGGGTTTTTCTTATATATAACCCTGAACTCTTGCGGTTTCTCATCTGTGCCCTGCCTTTTTTTTCTTTCCCATTAGTGCCCTTAATTATGGGGTTGTTCACCATACATGACCCTCAATCACACTCTCTCTTAACCTCCGTTATGTTAAAGTTAATTTGTTCTTATTTTTTTCATTTGTATTTTACAAATTTAAAAAAAAAAAGAGGAAAACCTATCTTTCTTTTCTCACTTACTCTTCGTACTTCATGGCAATTGATCAAACCCTCCACACCTCCACCATCACCCCACTCTCTGTCCCATTACATCAATTAGTTTCAGTCAAAACCAACTAGAATTCCAAAACTCCAAAAATCTATAACTTCCTATATATGCAATTGGATTTATAACATCAAATGCAACTGGCATAATTCGTTGCGGAACCAAAATAGTGAGGGTTTGAAGTTTCATAACATCAAATTCTGTTTGGTATAATTTGTTGTGGAACCAAAAAAAACAGGGTTTGAAGTTTCATTCGACAGGTGTAATTCAAATCCTCACTCAATTTAGAATGAATTTCATATTTTTCTCGATTTACTGTTTTAAATTTCAAAGTTTAGGTGATTTAGTGGACATTGCATATTGGATTATGTATGTTCAAGTCAAATCCCATTGTTTGTTGTTTCATTTTGTTTAAGTTGGTTTAGTAATTGTTGTTGTTTATGATAGTTTTCTGGGTTTTTTTCCCATTATTGTTAGGATTTAGTTTGCCTTTCAAAAACTCAAAGCAAGGAGAAGCTTGAACAGTGACTGACAGAACACGAAGAAGAGAGAGAATAATGAAATAATTTGGGAATATATATAATTTTGATTTTTCGAAAAGCTAATACAGTAGTTAATGAAGCAAATTAACCATGGATTAACTTCTGTTAACAGAGGCATTAAGTCAAGGTTATTACTAATTCACTACCCCATAATTAAGGGGTACAAGTGAGAAAGAAAAAAAAAGCTGGGCACAGATGAGAAACCGCAATATTTCAGGGGTACATATGCGAAAAACCCATTAATGAAAGTAATTTTTAGCACAATGAAAAATGAGATTATAATTTCATTGTGTTAAAACTACTTTGATTAATTTGATCGTTTACATGGTTAAATCTCATCCTTGAAATACTTGAAAATCTATTTGTTGCCACTTTTTTGAAACGAATGAAGTACTTGCTTTCGGCCGACATTCTATGTTACTTCAATTTTGATTCTTGATTTCTTATCATAAATCAGAAACACAAGTGCACAGTTTGAACATCAAAATTTTGACCCTAAGATATCTTTATTATTTCCTACCACATTGTGGTTATGGTATGCAAATGAAATGCCCATGCTTATTAGAAAGGTGAGTGGGAGCTTTATGGTGGATGCTTAAAGACACTCAAGTAATCAATGAAGTAACCGCCCAACTGTAAATGACTACACAAACGATCACTTTTGGTTAATGTAGACGACCCCACCTATGAGACTAAGGTTTTGATTGATTGATTGATGAGCAACTGCCAACTGCCCAACTGTTCCCCGCAGGCAGTAAGCAATGGCGCAAAGCAACTTTCACAATACTCAGCCAGCCATGCTCCCAAAGGACATCCATCTTTTTACCCTCAAGTAACCACCACGCTAGCACATTCAGTCATAATCACTTTCAAAACCAAGAATTTACCAAACATGAACCATCAATGGAAGTGAAAACAGTCCATTAATCAATAAGCATCAAAACCCAGACTTAATCCTTAAAGTTCTAAACTTTTATAGTAATAATTGAAAAATATCGCAAAATAAACAAGTGCATTTGATTAATTTCACCCCATTTCAAAGAAAAAAAAATAAAGAATAAGACGTTAAATCAACATAAACTTCCACTTAGTCTTTTCCACAATTCTAGATGAATTTGTTCATGAAACAACACCAACAACAACATATACAATGCCTAAAATTCAACCAAAATTCGTCGACTAAATAATAGCAGAACACATTAAGATCAAAAGACAAGCATAACGGTAGCAAATTCATAATTCCGAAGGAAAAAAAATAAAAAATGAAAAACGTACCTTATTATGAATGTACGATTAACACCGACAATAAATTATAATGTTACCAACATCAACCGAGCAAAAAAGGGGTTTTGGTGTTCGAATGTCGTTTTCAGAAAAAAAGAGTTGAAAGGTTTAATTCGATTTGTTGAAGGTTGGGGGAGAAGATGCAGAGAATAGATCCGACTCATCCGAGGTTGGATAGTGATTTTAGATTTAAGCGTTTTTTATGGTTACTTAAACTGCGTCGTTTTTGGACTTTATCTTTGGTTGTTTTAATGTTTCGGCCTTCAATATGTTTTTGTTGCCCCTTTTGCATTGGTGAAGGGTGATTATGGATTTATGGTGATTTGATCATAGATAACTTTAAAATGTTTTGAACAAAGCACTTTGTTCAAATGATTTCACCAAAATCGAATATATTTTAATTAAATTAAAGTAGGCAATCTATACCTAGTTTATTAAAACTCTTACCCGTGTGACAAATTACTCTTTCCTCCTCACAAATTCACAATGGTACATCATTTTGTTCTCTTCTCATTGACACATCATCTTCAATTAATCTTCCTAACTCGGACTTCGTTTTTTGCAAGCATTTATTTATTGTCTTCTATAATCTCTAACTCATACATAAGTTGTTCATTGCACTTATTATCCACATTTTTACAATGAAGTTTTCGAAATGATGTGAGTAAGAAATGTTATAAAGGCAACTTTTTTCTACTAAGTAACCGGTGTGGATCTTTAAGTTGAGACATGATATTGAGTTCAACATTGAGTCGAACAAGCCAAACTAAAGCCTTTAATTGATCCCCATATCAAATCGACTTGAGCCTCAAATTAACTCACAAGCTTGAGCCTAGCTTTGTGCCCCAATGCTCGTCGAGATAAACTTCAATGAGCCCAAGCAAAGCCAAAAAATGTTCAGTCTTTGTTCATCACCATCTTTGTCAAACTGCAACACCGCTACGTCCACCGCCGTCATCTTTGTCAAATACTACCATGGATGATGAGAGCCAAGTATATATTCCGACTCATGTTTGCAATCAATCAAAACTTTAATCCCGTAATTAAGTTGGATCGATTATATAAATCAAAAATGATTATTTTGTGTGGTCATCCACTCAAATCTTCCTCTGACCCTTGTGGAAAAAAACGCAATTGATCTTCATCCAAATCCAATTGACTTAGTTATGCAATCGTGTTCCAAGATTTAAAGTATTTTAATTCATGGCTATCGAGGAAAAATAAACTTCATAATGTATGTAGAACAATGTTAAATTTCATAGAAGTAAGTCAAGTAACGATAACTATTTACTCGAGTGTTTAAAAAGTTTTCTACAATATACATGTGTATATTATATATTAGATATTGTAGGGAAAAACTTGGTTGATCCATCGGATAGACTACCCATCCCTAATATAAGGTAATGATATTTATGATAGTGGAAGACAACTTGATTTAAATACTACTCCGTAATATTTTAACAATTTATTAGTAATGGGCGGACTACCCGATGGGTTGACGTAGCAATGTCCGATATTGTAAGCTTTAATTAAAGACTACTTAACCTCTGTTTTCAAAGTCAACATGAAAATACTGTAAATTTGCCACATGGTTAATTAACCAATTAATATACTTCATGATCATGTGATGTTGGTACAAACAAGCCACGAATTTGTTTGTTTTTGACAAATTAGAGGCATGAATTATGACAATCTCAAAATTTGTTGTTCATGAAAAGTATTAACGCACGTTCTTCCCATGATCATTAGAAGTAATATACTGATAAAATCGCACATAATACATGACATTCCCAAACAAATATCTGCCATATGATTGATATGAGAAAGTATTAGTGAGTAGCACATCATTGTGTCAGAAAAACAAGAATCGAATCATAATTGAAGCTTCTTAATCCATTCTTATTCTGATAAAAACAAAGCCATCACTTGTATTATTATTATTGCAGTACCAACCAACAAAGAATCATGGTTCACTATAATAATTTAATTTACTACTACAAAAATAAATCAATAAATCAAATGAATAGAAGAGGAAAAAAAACTGCCTAAAAAAGAGCAACAAAAATTACTTTACTTCTGTATCTAAAAAATATATTGATCCTACAATTAACACCAAAATTATAAAACAATGATAGAGAACTTCTCAGGCGAGACCGACTGCAGAAGCTTTCGACACKGACCKGGGGACAGACCCGCCACTCGCAGCAGCRAAGTGTTGCTCGGACCGAAATTCCATGAGTTACAGYATCATCAGGGTGAGTTGAATAARMATGACARACATCCTTAWGCATAGAACATTCCAGCTGAGGAAACTCATGGAATTCCCAACGCATAACAGCTTGTGCTAATCAGCCAAAAGGAGAGCACATGCACAATTATTGATCCTTCTAAACATAATATACTCTCTTTTTTCTTTCTCGTTTATAATAAAATCAGCTATCAATTAGATAGTTACATCACATACTTTGGCCCATTTACACTAACATAATACTATATGCTTCACAAATAGGCATTTCATATTGCTTTGCTTTTTTTCCTTTTTCCTTTTTCCTTTTTTTCATGCTATATTCCTAATGTTAGGCTGGATGAAGGTTGTGTATGGTTGGTGGTGTAGCAACAGGCGACAGCTGTACCAATGGGATTATATTGTACAAATGTGTGTATTTTTCTCTGTGCTGGTGAATCGATCAGTCCTCATTGTCCGGTGAGCCATAACCGTATGGGTTCTTGCTAGCCCAGTTCCATTGATCCCGACACATCTCATCAATCCCATTTTTAGCCCTGAAAAACACAGTATAGATGCATAAGGTCACTGTCGTATACCAATATGTGTAGGTTGAATATCCAGATTCAAACGCAAAATAATCATGCCTATACAATACTTTATCWTACGGRCCACATATCATTTGCAATTATGGCATTTATTGTCGAAGCAAATGAATTTGACTTAAACATATACATTYGGGTTTCAGTCCTGGGATTCAATTGTTGATTTACATTTGCAAGAGGTAGTACTTACTTCCAATTTAGTTCCCGTTCTGCCTTTTCTGTTGAGGCGTACACAACCTCTGCGTCACCAGGGCGTCGATCAGCCATTACGATAGGAATTTTCTGAAAGAAAACGATAATAGTTACTTGACAAAGTGTTCGAGATAATAGTAAAAGCACAGAATCGTCATCTGACACGAAATGCTTACAACGCTAAGTAATTACATAGGAAACTATATGCTTACACAGAATCATCAACAACCACTACATGATTACAAAGCTAAGTAATTACACAGGACACAAGTCCACACAATATGGCTAGAGTCCAACAAAATGCATGAAGTAATATCTAGGCCCACAAGTCTCCACAAGAAGATGGGGAAAGTGAAAAATAGCAACAGAAACTGAAGCAATCCTCCAAACCATGTAGAAGAGATGATACTAAATAAGCTGTCATGCGATTGGCAGTATAAAAACAGAAAAAAAAAAACCCACTGGTAATCTCATGCCAGTCTACTGTAATTGAAATTCTGCTGAACCAAGTTTTGAAAAGTACATAACTTCAGCAGAAAAAAACGAGTAATATATATATAATCTTGCACAGCTTAAATTCTGATGTTTAAGCAGCCAAAAATGATACACAGCATAGTAATCCAAAGAAGCCAGAATACAAGACTTGTCAAAAATCAGAACCTTATATAATAAAAAATAAATAAAACAGATACTAAGGTCCTAAAATAAACAAAGTTTTAATCATATATTTACCTTTCCTGATGCTTTCTCAAATGCTGCTACCATCTCCAAGACTGTTGTACCCTTCCCAGTTCCCAAATTATAGACTTCACAGGCTGCAAGTATATATTCCTTGTCAGTACTTAACACCATAATTTTCTTCCTAAATGGAGTTCTTAGTAATTTACAGACTTCAAGTCAAAAGAATTAAAGAGGTAGCTTCATTTTGGAGTACTGATGTATACTGACCTATATTTGAATCATATAGTTTTTTCAATGCTGCTATGTGCCCATCTGCTAAATCAGCCACATGTATGTAATCTCGAACCTGAAAGTTGATTAAATAAAATTCAATTAAGTTAAAGATAATTGTTACATTCAACTGTCAAAAGCCTCCCTAAAGGCATGTAAATGAACGGAATGAAAACTTAAACACATGGAACGGATTTACCCAGCCACACACACACAAAAAAAAAAAAAAAAAAAAGCCTTCAGAACATCTTTTTTTAAGGAGTCCTGGATAACATACCCCAGTACCATCTTTGGTATTGTAATCAGTTCCATACACCATCAARTGAGGTCTTCTCCCAACAGCTACTTGCTGTACATAAGGCATAAGGTTGTTTGGAACTCCACGTGGGTCCTCACCAATATGTCCACTGGGGTGAGCACCAACTGGATTGAAGTATCTAAGGAGAATAATTTTCCACTCATCATCAGAGCGCTGAACATCTCGACATATCTCTTCAATAAAGAGCTGAAACAAAGATGCACCAGGAATAAATATTAAAATAATTTATCATATAGTTTAAAAGGCAATGCCATGAAAAAACTTGATAGTTTGATGCTGCATATTCACAAGCAGATATGAAATCCATATCATTGAATTATACACCAACACACCTTGGTTCGACCATATGGATTTGCTGCAGACAACGGAAAATCCTCCGTGCAGGGTACCTTTTCAGGCCAACCATACACAGTTGCCGACGAAGAAAAGACAAGCTGAAATATAATGAAGAGGCGCAATTAGCAAGTTCATCAAACATGTATGTCAATCAATCAATCAAAGGCTTAATGCTAAAGGAGGTGTTCACTACATGAAACAAAATACTTCAAATTATCTCCCATGGTCATCCACAAAAAAATCTGAAAATATTCAAAAATACTATAGTTCATATAATTCTAAACAAGACTATATTATTTCAAAGGGATAAGTGGATAACTAAATGGAACATCTTTGAACTTCCAGGTTTTCACTGCCATTAAGATAATAGTCCAGGAGGAAAGGAGATTATACCTTCTTGCATCCATGAGCAGACATGACTTCCAGCAGATTCACTGTACCAATGATGTTGTTGTTGTAGTACAGCAATGGTTTCTGCACACTTTCACCAACTGCTTTCAACCCAGCGAAATGAATGACAGCATCAAATCTGAAATAAACAGGGTAGAGAAGCTAAGATGAGCACTCAGAAGTCAGAACAAATAGAAGGTGGTCACATCCAGACCAAACTTGTTAGTGAACCTCGTAAAAAATTTAACTAATTAAAACGCCTTCAAAGGCTATTACCAAACCACACAAATGAAATACCACAATGAAAAACAGAGAAAGACCACAAAACACAAGCAATTACTAAAAATAAGACTGATATAATTTCCTTACATTGTTGAAGAGAATAGCTTTTCGAGAGCTGGTTTATCCCGAAGATCCACCTGCAGAAAGATGATGCAGAGGCTTTAAATCCATAACCAAAGGAAAGTGAAGCATATTGTTAACAACAGTTTAATGTTCATGCTAAACTAAGTGCAACACGCAGAAATCACGAAAAATACACAACAATGTTTAGCAGTCAACATAATTGTTGGGAGCTTTACATTTCACCTTTGCTTCCAATGCCAGTAAATCCTACCAACAAAAGGGCACTAAATATCACATGTTATTGATCTGTGTCACTCTAACTCTTTATTTATATCCCAAGTAACCAAATTGAGTTGTAGACGCTTGGTCATTCCTTAAACACTTAGACCAATTTTGGGCCAATACACAGAATTTTTTCACAAAATAGTTAAATTGAAAATTTGGCTCATAGCTTAGTCAGACATAGATCCCCTTTTCAATATTAAATTACTTTACATATTCCTAAACTATAACAATTGATAATCAAATGATCATTTAAAAACACTTGTTTTATAAAGTTAAAAATAAATTGGGATAGAGGAACATGGAAATATTGAAAATCAATGAGACAAGTTCGACAATTCAACATGGACATAGACAATTAGACATTTAGACGATAGAGATCAGTCGAAAATCGAAAAATTTAGTATATAAACTTTACAATTGGACAAAGGATACACATAACTGATCCTTACATAAGTAGAATTTAAAAAAAAAAAATTATAATAGAACACATATAGATAATACTCTATCTTTCATCTTGTCCTGAACTAATAATAACAAAAACGTTCCTAAATTTGAAATACAGACCTGTCCATCTCATATTGGCCTACACATCGAAATAAAAAAGACTATTACTTTTCAATTTTCATTAAAACTATGCTTTGTAAAATAATGAAAAACAGCATAGGACGCATATTTTAATTCAAAGGGAGCAATTCAAGAGAAATAATTTTCTGGGAAAAAAACAAATTCTCGCTTGAATAAAGAAATTCTCGATGACTTGAAGTTCATTTTCCTAAATTAATATGTGTGACAAAGCTGACAAAATGTTTCCTAGTTAAAAAAAAATTAAAAAGAAAAGAAGAAGGGGGTGTCCACCACCAAAAAAAGTAATATCTCCCTTTCATAATTCGAAGTACCACAAGGTGACACTCACCAATGTTCCTACATAGCTTATTAGCTTAATTTAGACTACTGATTTGGTTTTACAATTGTTTCGCCTTTGACTTTTTAAGTGTCAATGCATAACTTTGACCATTATAATATGAATGTAATACGTATCGACTACAAACTACGGACTACTTTTAAGATACAAGGGACTATGCGACTATACGAGGATGTAAAGAAATCATATACTTGTAACAAAAGCCAAAGTGAAACAATTACAAAAACGGAGCAATGGAGCTAATATTACACTACGTATTATATTCTAAAATAAAATATAATTTCACAAAGTAAAATAATTTAGTACTTATAATTTCTATTAAAATAAGTGTATAAATAAATTAAAAATCATAAGTATTAAACTATATATACATTTGATATCATATAATCCTGCGTTGTGGGAAAGGAGAGTACTACAACTACAATGATTCACAAAAATTACTTTTGACAACCAAATAAAGCTAAATGCCAACCTTAAGAATCTTCGAATACAGAAAATTAAATAAAAACAACAAGTCAGCATGACTCGAAGTAAATTAAACAAAACTTCCAAAATTAGTTAAATTAATCACAAATAGCTACAAAATGCAGCTTTTCTCCAATAATAAAGTAGCAAGAGCATAACACAACTCCAATGGAAGAATTTATTCGCCAAAAAAATTCAAAATCAGCCAATTCATCGCAACCGTAAAACGCAATAAAAACGAAAGAACGTGATCACAATCATTAATTCACAACAGATCACATGCTTCACCCCCCAACCTACACTATTCATTAAAATTTAAAAAACGCTAATAATAAAAACGAAATTAAGCCGAAACTACAAAACTGAAGTTTTAAAAATAAAAGGAAAAAAAATTAAACAAGTGAGAAATCGAAGAATTCACACGATCCACCGACTCATCGAAAAGCAAAAAAAGAAAAAAAAAACTTAATCGAAATTTAATAAAAATTGAAAATTCCAGAATCAATATTGGCATGATGTTATATGAAACTGAATAATGATTAAATTGAAAATGATGAAATTCAAATTCGAATTGAAATTACAAAATTTACCTGTTGAAAGGAGAGATTAGACGCGAAGTCAGACGCGAGTTCCTTAACACGGTTAACAGCGATTTCGGAAGAATTATCGAGATTGTCAATAACGACGACTTTGTAACCGTCGAGTAAAAGCTGAAGAGTGGTGTGACTGCCAATGTAACCGGCGCCACCGGTAACCAGAATGTTCTTCGACATTGTCAGAGGTCAGGGCAACCGGAGAACACCGGTGAGATTCCTTAAAGATCGAAAGTTTAACAGAGGAATTGAGGGAGGGAAAGGAAGTTATAAGTTAAAAAAGGTTTTAGAGAGAGAATTTGGAGAGAGAGAAGGGAGAGGGAGGTGGTTGGGAGGTGGGAAGGAAGGGGAAAAAGAGTATATATAACAGAACATTCCCGCAAGGGCGCAGCAGCCTATTGATTGTTTGGACTTTGGACTTTTTTGATTGATGGGATCCCAAACTTAACTAAACTACGGTTTTTTTTAAAAAAAAAAATTACTTTTAAAAGTGGAGTGAATTGTGAGGGATTTACCCAAGACTTTAGACTTTGATAGAGTGAAGGTCGGAGAATAATGGTGGAGCCGTTAAAAAAAATTAAATTAATTTGGGATTTTAATCTATATGCTGATTTCCCGTTGTCGAGTAGAATATTGTAGATTTTCCCTTTTTATAGTTGATGCTTCTACTTTGATTACGATTGAGTTTTGGCTATAACCCTTGGGAGTGTTTATAGCTAAGCAAGTAGTAAATCTATGACGGGATAAAATTATCTAAAATTGTGAATATTTGATTGGATTCGATCCTTTTTTTTTGGATATTTAGATATCAAATATCAATTCAAATATTGATTTCAGATATCAAATATATCGAGGAATTCAGATATTCAGATATCGAATGCTAATTTCCAAATCTTTTAAAATTTTAATGTTTAAAAAACGTATAAAAAAAATCTTAACATATATCTAGGAATATCGAATATCTAGTCCATTATTTGATTTTTTATGTGTGAAGTCTTAATTTTGTATTATCTATTTTTACAATATTAAAAATCTCTTTCAAACGCAAATATTCGATGTTCGAAACATTTTCAAATCAAAGACGAATATCAGATGGTCGACTCCCTTCTCTTCTTTCTCTCCCTTGTCTTCCCAAAACCCTAGCCTTCATTAAAAAGAATTCAAAGGGGTTTCCATTGATAATCGATTTTTATCGATGGAAAGCCCCAATCTAATTTCATTGTCTTTTTTGTTTAGTGTATTTGAATTTCGATTTTATTCGAATAATACTTCCTCCTAGATGATCGTTTCTCTCTTGAGAGAAAGGATTTTTCTCTTCTCCTTGCGAGAAACATTAGTATTTGTGTCATAATTTTGGTTTGTTGATTAAAAATTTGTGTGTTGTCGAAGCATAGTTCAGATCTACAATTACAAATAATATGATCAGATTCAATTCTATTCAAGAACTACAACAAATCGAGAGGATCCCTCGTTAAAAGGTTGAATAAAACAACGATGTGGAAGAGGGTACTTCAAATGACGATACGACAAATCGATCATAGTTTTGCAAATTTAGAATTTCATTTTGTCCAATGTTATGTATTTGTTAGTCTTGATTTCTAATGTAGATGTTGTATGACGCTTTATTAATTAATTAATTGATTTTACTTTTCAAAAAAAAGATAAAAATACGAATATCAGATATCTACATTTTCGATTTCGGATATCTATATATGTTCTGGCATTGAACTCATGAAGTACAACCCAACCCACGTGTGGATGAATGTATTGTGAAATGGACTCTGGTGCGCCCTATGCCCGCGTTACCGCGCTTAGCAGACCACATCTCGAACTACATTTATAATTCCTTTAGGTTGTGTTTGGGAAGATAAATTTCATTTCAAATGCATCATTTGAATTATGGAATTTGAGAATTTCAAATGACATGATTTACCTTGTCATTTGAAATCCTTACCTTCATGGGTTATTCCTTGATAGTTGTAGAATTTGGACAAATTCCTCATTTAAAATTCTTGGACATCCAAACACTATAATTGTCTCAATTCTAAAATTTCAAATTTTACGAAATAGAATCCAAACACACCATTATTTCCTTTTATTCTTCCAGTTTTACGAAATAGAATTTATAAGTATTCTCTTCTTGTTTGGGATTTTAGAATTTTGAATGTCAAATATATTCACCTTTTAGTTTATAATAAAATAAAATGTTCATATTTATTGTAATCCTTGTTARATAATACCTTTAAATGATTACCTTTATACCGAAATAACTTTGTTTATTAAAAATTTGTGAAATACGGAGTAATAACTTACTTTTAGCAAAAATATCTCTATTATATAAGTCAAGGGGGGAGCAATGGTGTCCCCCCTAGGAAATGTCCGATTTACCCTTTAATAAATATAAATCGACATATTTAAAGCTCTCTTAATTTATTCACTTCCTACTTTAAAATTTTCAAATAAAGAAAGATTTTAAATTTACCAAATAAACTACTACTACTACTTAAAAGTTAAAACATTCATGGTAATAAAATGAATTATGATTGAAAAATGATACAATATTTAAAAAGGTTACAATTCAAAGAGCATCAAATTTAAATATAGATTAACAATTTTTTCTCCTTAGTTTTAAGCACGCATAGCGTGCACTTAAAAGCTAGTATAATAGAGATAAATGAAATAGGACACAATTTCAACAACATAAAAAAGATAGAGAAAAGGGAAAAAATACTTGTATCTTATGATGAAACTTCACCAGACTTGTATATGGTCAAACTCTCTTTTGGCCTAGACCAATGAAGTTTATCGTGGTACCAAAGCGAATGATCTTGACCCAATTATCAATAGCAGCAAGGGAGGGCTTATTGTGTGCATATGGAAAATATTTGAAGATTTATTTGGAGCAAGTAGCTTAACAGAGTTGTCGCCCCGAATAGGAGCTTGTTAACCTTGATCACGTTGGAAGTCTAAAGAAGGCTCAAAGAAGAAGAATTTGACTTATCCATATTACAAGTTTTTTAAAAAAAAAACGTGCGCGAGAGAGACTATTGAGAGTGTAAGCAACATGTGTCTCACATTATTGAAAGATTTGAAAAAAATTAATTCTTTTAATGTACTTCATCCGTTTTCGAAAGCTTGCAACAAAGTAATATTTTATCTCTCACAAAAAATACTCCTTTGTTGCAAGCTTTTGAAAACGGAAGAAGTATGTAAGTTTGATGATATACTCTTTATATTACTAATTAGTTTTACGATGAAACCCTACAAGAACACAAGGCTTGTGTATGGAAAACTTTCCTCCGACCTAACACTCGCGACTAGATCCAATGAAGTTGATCACAACCCCACTGGCCCACCGTGGAAGTGTGGAACTGATGGAGTATATTGTAAATGGCAAAAAGCTAATAAGAAAACTAAAAGTGGAAATATTAAATGAATATAAACATTAATTACACCGTTTGACGTGTGATTTTGGCATTAATTTCAAAATTTATACTATTTTAGGAAATATATTTAGTTCTTATCTAGCGCCTCGGGACATCCGTTAGCAATATCGATTATAAATTTACAATTTGTAAATCCGAACTTAACCTTAAAATATGACGAGGTAAATTTGGAAGGGGGCATAATAAAAATTAAAGGAAGGATTAAACAGATAAGCCACGTGTAAGGATGATTGTTTGTAATTGGGTTATCGTTTTATATACTCAGGACCTTGACTAATACGACGCACTTTGCTTCCCTGGTAATGTTAAAGTGCCAAATTGATTCTCTTTCTCACACGTATTCACCTCTTCTTTATTGACTTTACATTTCTTTCTTTTTCTCTTTTTTTTTTGGTTGTTGTCGTCTTTGCAATTTGAGTGACAAACCCACAAAGGCACAATGTTATTAAAGCTTTCCGTGAACTCACGGAAATACGTTTACCTTCACCGTATCGCAATATCACAAGCAAAGTCACAACATCTTAATTTCTCAATAGTCTAAGATATTATCCTTCCTTTTTACTCCATTAAATATTTCACCAGCGATTATTTAACTGGTTTTTAGGTAATTTTTGAAGGAAAAATAGATAGAAAAAAAGAAGAAAAAAAATCCATATACAAGTAGTTGAAAAGATAGAGAGTGTGCCCAAAATATTATATACTAGCTAGTCTCTCAAGCATATATATGTTTGGTTTTAAATAATACGTACTCATATATAAGCATTGCCCTTATGTTCATAAAACATCTTTGTTTTTTTTTTAAATGTGATTATTTTATGTTATATTTTTGTTCGGAGAGTCACAGGATCACGAAAGAGCGAGTATCGATTTTAACGTCTCCTAGAACTAGAGGGCGGAGCTCAAATCAACTAAACTAGCTCTTACTCTAATGAAAATAATGGATGTGAGAAGATAAATAATGTGAAGTGGGAGTTTTGGACTCCATATGGTGACCCATCAGATTAAGATAGAATGTAATTAAAGTGTCTAAAAATAGAATAAAATACAAATGTGTACTTATTTTTGAAACATCTAAATTAAAATATTCTTAACTTTTTAAGAATCAGTCAATAACAGAAGATATAATTTTATTTTAAAAAAATACTCCATATATAACAAAGGAATATTGCGCTCGTTTCCAAAATTTTTTGCAAAATGAACCAACATTTTGTGTGAGTTTTTTAGGAGAAATGTTATAAAGATTTGGAAATGTGGGTGGACTGATGAAGTACATTATTACGTGATTATGTATGTATATCGACTAATCGGTATGTTGTATACTCCGTCTAAAAATCCCTTGAATATGAATTGTTAATCATACCAATAAAGTCTTACTATTGTGGTTCGGAAAAGAACTTGCTTAATATAGGTATTGTGGACTTGTAGTTGTATGTTGCTTCTTATTTAATTTGGTATTATAAGGTTGGACTATTTCCTATTCTTGCTACACATATATTGAATATAACATTGAGCTTAGTAATCACTATCATCTTAGCATTTTCATATGTAGTCATATATTTAAATCAACTCATTATTCTATTTATTCATGAGCTTGCATATAAAAAACGAAACCTAATCGTACAAGTTAAGGTAAAGTAATAAAATCCACTAGTAAAAATTGATTGATTATTTAAAAAATAATACTTTGATGATGAGGCCAAAATAAAAGGTGGGAAAGGGGGAGAAAATTCCAGATTATGCCATATTTTTTTAATAGTTTATTGCATATCATGATAGGAAATTCTAGATTAATTAGTGGATGAATTATGTGATTATTGTTTGCCTTTGCATACAACAAAAAGAGTAATAATTATTGGTTGGAATTACATAAGAAACCATCTAGAGAGTAGACTACCTAAACAATTTGGATAACTCTGTACTTTTCTTTATAATTTAGAGATTAAGTCTTGTTAATTCTTTGTTCTAGTAGAAAGATCTAGACATGGCTTTTACTATTTAAATTTGTAAGTATTATAAAATACTATTTTTGATTGGAAAATGGACTCTCTCCATCTATTTGTATATCGTTAAAGTTTTTTTTATTGAAAAAAAATTTGCGTGGTTAAAATTAACTCTAATAATAATAATAAATTGATAAAACGTGAAAGCTAGTTATATACATGCTCGTGAATTGTGTAAATTTAGAAACGTTGCAATTAATATAATAGCAAGTGAATTATTCAGTAGAACTATTTATATCAATAACACGGATAGAATAGTTGTCACCATCTAAACTAAAACTTTAATTTTTGACAAAGTTAAAGTAAATAGAATATATCGTCCAATACATCACCACTTCAATTGAGTAAGGAGTAATTACTTGCACATACAACATTGAAATCATCTTATCAAAGGATTAGGATAATGAGTCGAATGATGTGACAACTACATTTGGAGACAATAATATAGTCACAAATTGGCAATATTCATTCTAACCCCTTGACGCGTACTAGTAGAAAAGCGACTTATTTCTTTAGGTTTCTTATCCGGTTTTCGAAACTCAATTAGGGTTCAATTAGGGTTCAATTAATCCAAAATCGAGTCATGTTAAATCTCAATTGGAGTCTAAACTCTCTTGTAGAAGTTTTTGGCGTTCTTATAGTTTAAACGCAAAATACCTAGATAAGTTATTGTAGAATAACTAAATCTCCTATCAGTTGATGAGAACATGTATCGGTAGTCCAAATCGTTGGAATTGAGTGGCTAACAAATTTACAAATGTGAGTTATGAGATCAGATGACCACCAATATCGGGGGGTTCTCCACTTTCGGCAAATATAGAATGCGAAGTAGAGTTGATTGTCAAGTGTCAAGAGGAGATTAGGCAAGCAAGAAATGCCAATTTTATTTTTATTTTTTTAAAAAAATGGGCCAGTAAGGAGTAGCTCAACGGTCACCGACCTTGAATGCATAAATGACACAATCACACAACGAAACTAACCGCTGCACGTAGCATTCCATATGACATTTATCAATCATCTCTTTCTTTCTTTCTTTCTTTCTTTCTTTCTTTCTTTTTCACGGCGTGCAAAGTGAAACTCATATTCGTCCAACTGACGTCAGCTGTAAGTATTACAGTTTTTGTTAGTTACAAATTTTGAATTAGAATATTCTTCTTTAGGCCGCTCATTAAATGCGTGCTGGACCTTTTGACGGGTTTGGGCAGACTATCCTTTTTAAAGGCCCATTGCTTAACCCTAAATTTAATAGGCCTACTATGGTCTCAAGATTATTTACATTTGGAGATGAACATTTGCATTCGGAAATGAGCATCTGCATATTGACATATGTTTTTTGAAATTAACATTTGTATTATTGGACATGAACATTTACCCGGGATCATAATGAAGAATATGATTCCGGGACCATAGTAGAATTCGCGCCCAAATTTGGCATTGTATACAAAGGCATGTCGAACTTTATTTATTTATTATTATTATTATTTGAAAACATAGGATTAATATTAACAAAAACAAAAAGGACATTACAGAAAACAGATTTAAGCGTATAAGATCGATCTTTACTCCCCCAGTCTGCCTAACGCAAATTCTATTATGGTCCCGGGATCATGGTCCCGGGCAAATGTTCATTTTCGAAACTAGAAATGTTCATTTCAACATGTAAAATGTTCATTTTCAAGTGTAAATGTTCATATCTGAAAAAGAACACTTATATTTCGGAAATGAACATTTCTATTTTCGAAAATGAACATTTCTAGTTTCGGAAATGAATATTTGCCCGAGACCACATGGTTCCGGGACCATAATAGACCTATTGGTTCTCCTAATGTGTTAAGACTTAAGAGCATGTTTAGCCCACTTAAGACTTTTGTTTAAGACTTCCTCTATTTTTCTTTAAAAGTCTCAACCAAGTTTCAAAGTTGAGTCTTGAAATTTCAACACTCAACTAGTCAACAAGGTTTGAGGTTGTGACCCGCTTTATTTTATTTTTTTTAAAAAAGACTTTTCTACATATATTGCATTGGTCATTTGATAGCAACGACTCTTGTTTTAATTTTTCATTGAAAACAAATTCCAACACTTCTCACCTAAATGTTGAATCGATCCGGAGGAAATGAACATTAAATATATTCTTATCCATTTTTTAGTATTAGTACTATTTATTTTTTTATTTTTATTATTATTAGTAATTAATTTTATCTTTATATTTATTAATTTATTGTATAATTGGGTTTAAATTAATTTGTAGGACTTTAACATAAATTAATGTAATTGTTATATAGTAAATATAAAAAGATAAATTTTTAAAATGTCATAAGCACGAGTCTTAGAGGCTAAAGTGATAAACTCAATCAGTCTCAGTGAGTTTTAATAAAAATTTGATGACGTCATTTCAATGGGGATCACTAAAAATGATGTCACTCCCATTGTAGCAAGTAAATCGGGGATGACGTGTCCTGGCTACAATATTTCCCTATCTTCTGGGTTGAGAGAGGGGTGGAGGCTTCCCTTCAATGCTACCTCGGGAGAGCTGACCTTCTATTGCACGCTGAACGTCTCCTAGTTATCTCCAATAATGTCCTGACAATGGATGCTTGCTTCTTACTCCTAGCACACAAAGCTTGCCTGACACCTACACAAAGGAGAATAATCCTATTTGGATTATCTCCCCCTCCGATGCTTAAGTCAGTATGGAGTTAGGGAAGTAAAAGTGACAAGCTAGAGAGAGAAAATAGTGAGAGATGCTCTCAAGTAGTTGGGAATATGCAATAAATGCTAGGAGAATTGTGTGTGTTTTCCTTGGTTTTTCGGGGTATTTATATGCAATCCCTCAAAAACCAAGACATCCTTTGGATGGGTGACACTTGTCATCCATTCGTGCTTCCGAGCGTTCCTTACTACTATTTCAATGTAGAAACGTCGGTTCTCCATTCCGTTTCGGTCCAGATTAATTTAACCTGTAGCGTTTGCCACGTGGATCATTTCGATCCATTATTTGGAGGACACGTGGGCAAGGATTTTCCGTGCCACACCAACTCCCAAGTCTTAACACTTGAGACTAAACATGCTCTAATAGATCTACTGATGTACGACTACAAAATTACCAAGTGATACGACTTTGACTTTACGTATTTTCCAATTGCAGCCATGTGAGGCTATGAGGTATAGCTTCCAAAGAGAAAAAAAATATATTTCTCTTTGTCATTTTCACCAACTTCATCTTTCCTAAAACATTTAGGCTGACAATACAACATAAACTCCACAGCAAGAAAGACTCTACAACACAAACCCCGTAATGGGAGGATAAGACACTGCAACACAATCCCATAATAGAAACAAAAAACCTTTACGAACATTAAAAAAAATTATTGACAGAAAACTTAAGAGAAAACACCATAGATATATACAGAAGTGAGAGATTTAGGGCTTGCCATGGCCAAGAAAACCATGGTAGCCCTAACAAGAAGATTTGTTGAAGTTTTATTTATATCTACGGAAGTTAGAAAGAGAAACCATAACACTTTTCCAAAATCGAAAAACATGTGAAGTTCTACATATTCAAAGTCCGAACTCGACAAAACTCTAGTGAAAGCACTGTAGGACACAAATGAGTGGAGAGAAGTGAAGTCATATGTGTTGGGGAATGTTAAGATTTTAAGGTGTTGTTTGGTTGAGCGTGGAAATTGCAAATTCCTCAGAAATTTATATTCCCGTGTAATTGAAATTCTTAAGAAGTGCTAAATTGTGTTTGGTTGATCATGGGAAGTTATAATCCCCATGAGAATTTCCACTACCTAGGTCTCCTTAGGTAATTAAATTCCCCCATTTTATGGGAAGTAGAACTTCCTAGGAATTTCTACTTCACATCAATTTGTCAACCAAATTAAACAACACAAAAGAATTTTAATTCCTAGGAACTTCAACTTTCCATGTTTTTTATGTCAATCAAACATCTCCAAAATATAAGAAAACAAAGATCAACTAAAAAAAAACGCTTAAACCTGTTTCGAGCATTCTCACTTCATGTCCACATATCCAAAAATAAAAATGGACATCCCACTTCGCATGTCCAGTTGTCCACATATTAGGTGTGTTAATGCGGTCATGTCTATCACGAGACACGCTACTATGACCGTATGTTCGTGCTTTCTAATGAGATAGTTTTTTTCATTAGTGCAATTCCAATGACTTTTTTTTAATAATAATTTCATTTTTATTAAAATAAATAAGAAAATCATTTAATTTTACTAAAAAATACTACAAATTTAAAAATACTTCGTATAAAAAGAGGGGTAGGAATTTTCTAAAAAAATAAAATAAAATAATTAACTAGGAATTTCCCATTTGGACGCAGGACAAGTCACAAGTTCGATCCTTACCAGGCCACCACTCCGTTCATTAGAATACTTGGTTTTTTCGTATATTAGGTTTTATCTGAGTATCACTCCTCTATTTTCCAATTAAACCATTCTTCATCTCTCACATCGTTCAACTTCAACCCATTCTAACAATTCACTGTGCGATTTCTTCAATTTTCAGTATTCAAAGGTGAATTCAACATTTTCACCTTTAATTTTGCTTCTCGAATTTCACGTTTTTTTTCTTCTACTTGTTGATTGTTGCAGGTTTAGTTTTGAATTGCAATTATTGTTGTTTTTTAGGCAAAGTTTTTGGTTAAAGTTTGTACTTTCAAGTTTGAAGAGTGAGTTTTATTCGTTGAAATTCAGTTTCTATTGATTGTCTTTTATGCAAAGTATTGGTGTTATTTGCGGTTTCTGACTATGTTATCTGGAAATTTTGTGTTTCCAAACTCAAAATTGCACTAAAGTTTAAGATGAGAATGTGATTGCAGATTTGTTTTGCAAAAATTTATGATTGTGTTTATTTTAATTGTTGAGTTCAGAGTTATTCGTTTATGCTGAATTGTGAAGTAGATTTTAATGACGAATTGCAATAGAGTTGAGTGAAATATGGCTCGAATTGATTGTGAAGTTGATGTACAGCTCTTTAACTGAAATTCTGACGTTTTGTCTTGTTTTTCGCCTTTTCAGGTCATCAGTTTTCAATTAATCAATCATGTCTTGGTGCACAATTGAGTCTGATCCTGGTATGGTTTTCAATTGTGTTGTTGCACTGTTGTTCTTATTGTAGTTCGTTGCTTGTGCATTTGTCTTGAAGGTTTTACTTGCCGTGTTGTTGTGTCTGCGACTTTGCGCCTGTTTAAAATAATATAAAGTTGATCTAATTGTGTGTTTCATACTTCTGCGTAACTGCTGTTATATATCCTGAATTGAATTGTTTGTAGTTGGGAAGAAGGGCACTACAATTAYAGTTTATATGAATAATGAACATTCAAATATCATTTGGATGATGTAGTCCAGATATGCTTAAGTGAAATATATTTCGTGTTTGAATTATGATTTCTTCCTGAATTGACTGCTGCAGTGCTGCGCATGAATGTTTATTATCATTAACATAAATTAGTTAATGATTTTCTGAAGAAGGATATAAACTTTTATTTTCGAGTTCAGAGCTTCTTTAATTTTAAGCATTATATCAATCTTGATAAAAGAAATGCACATTGTAGGTCCATTGGTCCATGCGTCCAACCCCAACTATTTGGGTTTGAAGTTGTTATTGTTGTTGTTTATAAAGTTGGTAGAAAGTGCTACCTAGATATATCACTTCATTTGGAGCAAGTGAGGAAACATGCTGAAAAGTTAATGAAACAATTAGTAGCATGTGTTGTGTCATGGATTCTTTGGAGAGGAGGAAATCTGTAGTGAGCAAGTGAGGTATGTTGACTGTTGAGAGAGGGGCCACCTGGCCACATACACTGAGGACATCAGAGAATGAAGTAATTGCAATGAGCATGCACATTACGCAGGCAAATAAAGAATGTCTATTTCTTCTCCCTCTTTTTTGTGGCWGTCCTGTATAAGGTTCYAGCTTAGGTCATACTGATATGTTTATACATGGGGTCTAAAAGCCTTTCAAGATATAAGTTATAGGTGAATTATCAAAATTAGTTGTTTAGGATGCTGTGAGTGCCTCTATTATATGCAGAATATTATCCTTTGTGCGAAATTCTTTCACCCAAGGAGAATCGATTTCTCAAATATCCATGCTTATTTTTAGGTGAGATTGTCATACAAGTTCAAAAGAATAGCACAGTTAACTCAGATGCTGGACCTTCGGTAGCTTTGTTACACACATTTTCGAAGTCTGTAGAGTTTTTTTTTTCCTCCATTTGCGCAATAAAAATGAAAATAAGTTTTTGATGTTTCAAATCCAAGTAAATGGTTAAGGCAACCTTTGTTTGCAATTTGCTCAACATTACTCGTGTTAATTTTTATGCCAGGAAAAGCTTGAGACTACACTGTGCCTAATTTATCATGATGTTAATTGTTACACTTTCCTGTCATATTTGTTCTTTGTATTCCCACAAACTACTAAATCTTATTCTATTAGGAGTCATGACAAGCTTATAACTTGAAGATGATATCATGTTCAACCATTGTCTCAATGCTAGTTGTCCGATGTTTGTTTGTTTCATTCCTCTTTGTCCTCCTTCACACCATTTTGAAGCATTACCATCAAGTGTGATTCCTCTTTTCATTCTTTTCATAGTGTTTTTTGGAAGTATTAAGGAGGCTAGCTGCCTCAAAAACCATTTACGATACTAAGAAAGTGGTTACCTTTGAAAACAGAATTGGGGAGTTTGATAAACTTTTGATTGCTGATAAGGCCTTAAGTTTTTCAATGCTTTATACGATTTGAAAGAAGAAGCTGACCTTTAGTGGTTACAAAGGAAAATTGAATTGATGAGTAACTGAATAAGACTAACTTTGGGTGGCCTGAGTTGAAGAGACCTTGTGAATAGGACTACAGTTTCACGCCAAAGTTAGTCCTTGCAAGTTAGGGCCCAAAGAAGATCATACTCCCTAGTGGGTTTATGACCTCTGTGTTACAAATCCTCACTAGTGTCTTGGTGGTTGAGTGCTTGAGACATGCCAATTCTTGTGAGCAATAAGGTTCCACACTGGTTTAGTTAGAAACAAACTTTCTGCTCTTCAGTCTTTTTGCAGATCATTTTAAGTGATTAAGGATCCATTCAAGGTTCATTTTGGATTACCTAGTGACGTACATATAACTTCTCTTATAAGCTGATTAACTAAGTTACTTATGGAGACTTGTTAAGTGAGATTGACAAAGGGAAGTCATGAATTCAAGGAGAGGTTATGTGGAACTTGTAAATTTTGTACTCAAACTTCAGTGAGTGAGAAGAATCCATGTCTTGATAATACCTATTTCTTATGGAGACTTTTCATCATTGAATTATTAACACCTTCCGGCCTATGTTGAAAACTGTCATCACAGTTAATTCATTTACAATTTTACACATCTGTAATCTGTTTGACCTGTATTAAGGTACTTCTGTTTTTGATGTATACTTTAGGAGGCGCATTTGTTTTCTTTTGAATGCACTAGAAGTTGTTGGAACTTGGAACTAAGGAAAAGAATCCAAAACATATCTTGTAATTTAGGGATAATATTTATGCATTGATGTGTGAAATGCATTATCCTTCCATTACTTGCAGCCTTTTGTTTCTGTTTTCACATAGTCATGCTAAATTGAATCCTTTCATTAGTACTATAAAGTTGCAACTGAGAAGATTAGTTATTTTCCAGGTGTTTTTACAGAACTTATTCAGCAAATGCAAGTTAAGGGTGTTCAGGTATAGTCCTTACACAGATTTATGATTGTTTTTGTGTTGTGCTCTGATATAGCCACAGTCTGTGACTTTGTGTGGCCGTCAAAATGGACTAGCCTGTGTATGAAATTCTTTGCTTTATGCTGCACGAATCTTTTTGGCCACAATTTTTTCTGCAAAGTATTAGACTCAAGTGCCGTTTAACAACAATTTTATAGTTACTTTCTTCTTGGGCTTAGAAATATCAAATTGTCTTACAACCACTCCAACAACCAGCTAGAAATTAGGATTTGGGACTTGTAGAGCAAAATACTCTGAATTTGTTTTACCTTGACAAGCATAGAGATTCACGACTTCCTAAGGAGCGTATGTGCTGGTAATAGCAGATTAATGTGATGTAGAAAAGATGTCATAGTAATGTCCATGTAATTGATTTACATGACATAATGGAATTTATGTTTTCCACCGATCTCTTTTCAAGGATAAATCCCTGCCTTTTGCAATCAGGATCAAGATAGCTCATTGCTTTGTGGGCATAAAGATTTTTTTTGGAGGACATTATTGTAATGTTTTGAGTCCTAAAAGGTGCGAAAATATGTTATGTTGTCCTGTTTCTTCTGGTTTTCTGGAGTTTAAAACTATAAGAGGTTCATGTTGATGCATACACAGGTTTTGGACTTGTTGATAGTCATACACATTTATCTGTCGTGTACAATTACTGTAGGATGTGACTCTGCAATTTTTATTTTATTTTTAATTTTTTTTTAATTTGAATGAATTTTAGAACATTTACTATTTTGTGGCCATCTGCACATGTTTTTTCCTCTTACGCTCTGGTATGTATATATGAGCCAGGTTGAAGAATTGTATTCCTTAGATCTGGAGACTCTGGACAGTCTGCGGTGAGTTGCATTTCTCTAGAAACATTTAGCATACTTCCATAAATTTTCTGTTCAATTGTCGTATGCTTCCATGCAGATGGTTATTAATGTTTAAATCTCGTGCACTTCCAATTATAGGCCTGTTTACGGGTTGATATTTCTTTTTAAATGGCGTCCTGGGGAGAAAGATGACCGTCTTGTCATCAAGGAGCCAAATCCCAACTTGTTCTTTGCTAGCCAGGTAAGGTCACATATACTTTACTGGTTTAAAAGATTTGGAATATTTATGAGTTGAATTTGAAATTAAACTATGTTTTCAGGTGATTAACAATGCATGCGCAACACAAGCAATTTTGTCAATTCTTCTAAATTCTCCGGATATTGATGTTGGTCCAGAGCTATCAAACCTGAGGGAGTTTACTAAGAATTTCCCACCTGAACTTAAAGGTCTGGCTATTAACAACAGCGAAGCTATTCGAACAGCCCATAATAGTTTTGCTAGACCAGAGCCATTTATTCCCGATGAACAGAAAGCTGCAACCAAGGATGATGATGTCTATCATTTTATAAGCTATATACCATTTGAAGGAGTCCTTTATGAGCTAGACGGGTTGAAGGGCGGACCCATTAGCCTCGGGCCTTGCACTGGTGGACAAGGTGACTCAGACTGGCTGCGTATTGTCCAGCCTATAATCCAAGAACGCATTGAGAAGTACTCAACAAATGAGATAAGGTTTAACCTTTTGGCTGTTATAAAGAACAGGAAGGAAATGTATACTGTGGAGCTGAAGGAGTGCCAGAGAAGGAGAGAGCGCATTTTACAGCAGTTGTCTTCGATTCAGTCAGGGGTAACTGATAACGGCAAACTTGAAGAACTTAACAAGCAGCTCACTGAAGTAAATGTTGGCATTGAAGCTGCTACGGAGAAGATTGTAATGGAGGAGGAGAAGTTCAAGAAATGGAAAACAGAAAACATTCGCAGGAAACATAATTATATCCCGTTCCTGTTCAATTTCCTTAAGATTCTTGCAGAGAAGAAGCAGTTGAAGCCGCTCATAGAGAAGGCACAGCAGAAAAATGTAAGCAACTCCAATTGATAATCATCTGGATTTTTAGAGCGGGGAAGTTTGGGTTGGTCTTGTTTTAATTTGTGAATTAAACTTCAGTTGGAGGATGCTGCTAAATATTACTCTCCCCCGGAATCCCAACTATAAACGCTTTGTTTTCCTGTTAAATTAGGGTAATTTCAGGCTCTGGTGGTGTTTGTTGTGCATTATCCGTATATTTATCTGATCTCAAGTCTTTCTTATGATCCTTTCCATGATATTACTCTTCTACTATTTCCCTTGTAACATCAACACTTGAATTAGCCTGCACAATTGCACATCAAACATCTTTATTTTTTTAGGTTGGTACATTAACTCAATGGCCAATGAATAATATGGCTAAAGATATACGGAGTACAATTCAACATGCTACGATATCAAATTCTTAGAAAGCAATTTGATTTAATATATGACGACAGCACCTGCGATGAAAAACGAACATTAAGATTTAACATATGACGATAGTACCTGCCATTAAGAATGAACATTATGAAATTGCAGATCACGTTTGGTGTAATTATATCAACTATCGAGAACAAGCCTGATTGCCCATGAAACCATTTCCTATGCTTTATCACAGATGTGAAAGCAGCACTGGATAAATCTATTTATCGGATGTATATTTTCCAGTGTTATCGTTCAAATATGCACTCCCCTGCACATATCAAGCTGAGCACAAACAGCGCTAAAGCAACTACAAGGATTTAGGGAAAGAAGAATTCGATTTCTGATTTACATATATACATTAGAAGGAAAGCTAAACAATGATAAGATAGTCTGTGCAACCAAAAGAGAAAAATATACAACAAAAATTGAACTCTGATGTACATTTGAATCTGAGATATGTTCTGGCACCTAGATGATAAATAACAGACCATATCTTACTATCTTAGTATATTCAGTTTAATTTGATATGGCAAGCCTGCAGTTGGAGTGGCAGCACGCTGCTGTACTGCAAGTCTGCAACCCTCTCAAGACTGCAAAGATGAAAAGGCAGCAAATTCGTATGCATAGTATGTCTGCAGGCAAATGCTTGTAATGTCCATATTTGCAATTTGATTTAAACCTCTCCTGAGGATAATGGTTCAGCATTTAGGAGCCTTTCGACCTCATCGTTTGCCTCGGCTTGCTGTCTCCATCGCTGTTACAGTTGACACGAGAAAATCACAAGTCAGTGGTAGTCTTGAAAAATTGGACATGTGTTGGATTGATGATAGAATGGTAACATACAATTTACAGTAATGTGAAGAAATCTATTAACGAACAATTTACAGTAATGAGAATGTATCTAATATCTTGTCAAAAAAAAAAAAGAAAAAGAGAATGTATATAATATTCTGATGCTATGAACTTCCAAAAGCCCCCAACCACATTCCCAAATATGAAGTAATGTTCAATAATCCTCAAAAGTTTCTAGTCATGTAAAATCTGAGACAAACCTCTTCTAGGTTTTCCAACTCCATGATTTGTTCAATCTGTTTGGCAATATTTTCCTACACACAAAAGGCATACAACTGTTATTATCATTGAAAGATTACATTTTCACTTGGGAAGAGTAGCAAGAAGGAAATAGAGCTGAAGAGCTCACCGTATTGCTAGAAGCTTCAGCTGCTAGAACATCAGTGTCCAATTCCACTTCTATTTCTATCATTGACGAAATCTGAAACCAGGGAAAAACTTGAGTTTAGCAAATCACAATATGTATCAGAAATGCCTGTAAGTGGCAAAGCATACCCTAGCATAGTTATCAATGAGCTCCATGCGTCCTCTAAGGGAAATCTCCACACCTTCACGCACCCGTTTGATTTTAGTTCTTCGAGCACTGGAAGAAAAAGGTATCACCTCAACTTAACTCCTCAAAATATGTCAACATCACAAAAAAGAAAAAAAGAAGTGAAACTTTTTCAGTTTTATCACCGGTAAGAAGGTTCGCCTACGGCAATAATTTTGTTCTCTAACTGGCAGATTCGAGCCAACATCCAAACCTAGCAAGTAGAAAAGGTAAAGATAAAATGCCTTGGACTCGAGCCAGTGCAGTTATATTAAAGAAAAGAGTAAGCTCAAGGGCTCTTCACAGGAAGGTAAAAATCATTTTTATCTTGGCTTCACTGCAAATTAAAGAATTGTTAATAAAAGAATAATAATTGTAATTGGAGTATATTTTATCAACGTTTGCTTATTTTTCTCATTGTTTACAGTCCATGTTATTTAAAGCCATTAAAATTCTGAATCCTTATATAAATAGAGCCATCTCATGATTTGGATGGAAGTTCATGATTCCTTTACATATGGTTTGGGAAAATCTTGATCAATCATTCACACAAAAATGCTATACAAATAAAATTGTATCAGCTCCTGGAAACTTGGCTCCTGGAACTTGATTCTCTAGAGCCAAGTTTCATCAACCATAATGTCTTCAAGATTTTTTCCATTCATGTAATTTTGAATAAAAATCGTGATCTTCAAAAACCATTGGAATTCTGGAAACTTTAACTATAAGATTATAAGTTTATAACAATATCAGAATTTTCTCTTCTGGCCTGATTTTCGTTAAGTGATCATTCATCTTTACTGGTACGACATCAGAATAGCCCATCAGAATTGTTCCAAATACCTCATTTTCGGCAGATTCTCTAAGATCTTTGATGCGAGACTGAAGCATATCATACTGTGCCAAAAGTTGTTGCTTTATAGCAATTGCATCCACCATTCTCTGAGGCAGCTGAAAGCAGAGGATATATGAGAGATATGTTTGTTCTAAGAACAAGATGGTTGAACCTTTCAGTTTCTTTTTTAAACACAGGATGATTTTGTTTCTTGGTATAATTAGAGGAAGTTAAGTCATGTTAGATACCAAACTGAAATGAACTTTTAGCGAATTGAAGAATAAATGATGCTTTTGAATTGGACCATTGCTTAACACTATTAATACAAACATGCAAAGAAAGAAACATCAGCGGTAAAGTATCTGCAACCATTATAGGCCTACCTGTGCCAATTGCGGCAAGACCATTGTGTTAAAACTCACACCCACAGCAAGAGAGGCTGCAGCTGCAGCTGGCAGGAGCTGAGGCAGGCTGGGGTCAATTAAACCAGAAGCAACATCTCCAGAAGCCAGTAACACAAAAAGTGGAAGGACAACAGATGGATTAAGAAAAGGTGGCTTGTTATCTGCAGAAGGGGCTCTCAGAAGAAGAGTTTCCCGGCTGCTTCGATGGTTTGTTATGCAAAGAGGTTGTAAAGGGTAATACTTTGGAGCTTTGGGACTTAATCTAAAGGGGCCAACTGCTCTGAAGATGTTTGATGGAGCTGCAAGAGCAATAGTTACTCTCTCTCCTCCTTGTGCAGGCACGTCAGGTGTCTCAGTAGCAAATCTATGCGTACGAGCAACTCCAGAAGGGGTTTGGATCTAAAAAAGCAAATGCTATGCTCAGATTCAAAGACACAAATTTACGATTAACCTTGCAAAAACACTAAGTATATCATTCAAGAACTCATGATTAAGTTCTGGAAATTGAAATAAACAAGTAAATTTTTTTCAAATTGGAGAATCTGTGGAAGAAAATGATACCACAACAGAATGGACAGCAGAGGGAATAGTTTGCTTCGAAAATTGAAGAAATCCTAGCCACCTTCTCCAAGCTGGAACATCCATGCTGCGTTCGGCAGGATGAGATCCTTAGAAACATCGAATGTACCAGGATCAAAACCACAAACATTTTTTTTCATGTTCAGAAAAAGAAGGCAACAGCCGAAAGCCTTGCTCTTTTCCATAGATAAAATTTTGAACCTAAGGATCGGATCTTTATAGCTAACCTGATTTCTTTCGACTCAATGCTCACTATATCTCCAGAAACAAGCTCATACTGATAGCGACACTTTGCACAACATACTACCTGCATAATTGAGCAAATATGTAACATGTAAATATTCAATCATGTCAAATCAGAGCCAAATAAGAGTTCAATGCATCATAACAAATAATACTTGGATATGTTTTGCGGATTCCTTTGGACAGAGATTGTGAATAATTTAGTGAATTAATCATTTTGGTTCATTTTAGTAAATTAACTAATTTAGTGATTAATGCACTTATAAAATGTAATTATTGAAACAAGAGACGTGTGAATTTTCAAAAATAAAAATAAAAATGTGCAAACACATCATTTCAATTTTGATGAAACATATTAGAAACCACAAGAGACCTCAATGTGCATACTTGAATACCCTGTTGAGGTTGTGCAACAGCAGCCGCTATCATACAAGTTGGGCATTTTATAATTTTACCAAAAGGGACCTGCAGGATCCAACATATGAAACTATAATAAGCACAAAATTCGCAGGTGGTTCATTGGCAGAGATAAACTCAGAAAGACGCATAAATAACACTGATTCACCGAATCAATGATCATCAATTTTAAGCAAATTGAGGACAAGTCAAACCTCTTCTCCATGAGAAAGTCCAACTCGACAAATGTCTTCAATCATTTTAAGGGCATCAGATACCCTCAATAAAGCAGCAAGACCAATGACTAATGTTGTATAAGTGTTCAAATCTGGTCTTGACCATTTCCATCTTGCAACAAAGCCACCATTCTCATTTAAGACTGCAATATTATAGCCAAGGGTTAATGAAACTGGACATTTCAAATGGTCATCTACAACGACTACACGCCTACACACTTAAATTTGAAACCATTACAGTATCTCACTAAACAATCTTCATCAATAGGTCTGCCAGCCAAGCATGGCGCATTTTCGTATTTCAATCACACATTTTTTTCAAACAAACCATCAAAGGTTAATCAGCTTGTTTATCTATGGAATACAAAAATTGAAAACCATGACATGTTGAATTGGAGATTCATGTTTAATGGAGCTGAACCAATCAACAATAGCTGTTCATAAAAAACCTAACTAAGTGCACTGCACAAGCAGTCAAGCACTCAACGCATACATGATACATCGACGCATTTTACCAAACTAACGATCAATAATTGCGTTTTCTGGGAGAAAAATATCATAATTCACGAAGCAACAGTGTAATATCTTCTATAATTATGAAAATTTGAAACATTGAAAGAAAAAGGACCTTCATCGAAAGCGGAAGAACGCATAGCAACGAAGATAGAGAGTGCCAAATCGGAATTGTTACAAAACAGAGCAGCGCTGATAATTCGACAACAATCAGCGCAACTTACGACACCTCCTTTCCTTCCAATGCAATTTTCGGCGATCAATTCAAGAACTTCGCTCGCATCTTTCAACCTCGAAGCTCGGCTAATCAACTCATCGTCCAACACTAACTTGTCCTTTTCTCTTTCTTCATCTTCGTCATTTACAACGTCGTTTTGAGTGCTGTTGGTTGAAGCTCGCGCAGCAGCATTAATGGCGGAAGAATTCCAAAATGATAGGGAGGAAGAACAACAACAAGAAGTTTGAGGGCTGTTCTTGAGTAGAAGAAACACAGTTTTGTGGTGGTGAGAGTTGTGAGGAGGAGAAGAACGATGAGAGAGAAGAAAAGGTGATCGCAAATTGAGTGCCATTTTTTTACCCCCTCTGATGAATGGCTTCCACTTTCTCTCTCCTAGATTTTGGAGCAGATGATGTTTGTTTTGGATGAGGAATGAACGGTTGAATGGGAACGATTAGCGTTTTCCAAATCAGCAGATTCAAAAAAGTGGAGGTGCGGGGAATCGAACCCCGTGCCTCTCGCATGCGAAGCGAGCGCTCTACCATATGAGCTACACCCCCTTAGCTGTTAATATAGAACTTAGTTTAATATTTAATTCGTGTGGTCCTTATCATGACACAACACACGAGAGCATTATTTTCTAACTCGTTTTTCGTTCAATAGAACATGACCATGAACAGAATCACCTCTAAGGGCTCTAACCATTGGCATTAGAAGAATGCATGTCACCTCGCCAACCTAGTCATTAGACATGACATCCGAAATTCAATCACTTTCCAACATCAAAGTTCGCCCAAAGCAACATTGACTTAGATTCCTTCAATCCTTTCTCTGAATCCCTTTTATTATAGCCAAAGTACGGCCAAAACCAAATGTGAAGCTAACAAGTTGTTAAAGCAACATTGAACTAGGTCTTTCCCTTCCTAGAATCCCTTTGATTCTCTGAAATCCTTTTTTTTTCATCAAATGTGAAATTTTATTTGAGATACTGCATGTTCTGTGTTCTCGGTCAATAATAGAGCCACAAATGACTTGCTAACTACACTAGAAGATAACAGATTAGTTGGCCTCATACCAATCTTTAATCTTTCACAAAAGGAAAAAATTGCCAACAACTACCTATTTTTTTTCCAACTTTGAAAACAACTACCCMCTTTTTTTTTTTTTTTGAAAACAACTACCCACTTTTTTTTTTTACTATGTACTCAATTACACTCCTTCTAAAGATGAATACAACTTCACTATCGATCTTTGTGAGGGAATCAAGGAGGGGAGCGTAGTATTTACCCTCACAGATTCTACGAGAATGGTGATAAGGATTGTTTTGTCACCCACCAAACCTTCAATGCCTTGGGTGAAGTTCTAGTAAAGCTGACAAAGAAGGATGCGTGCTATATATAGGAAATATTTGGCAAACTTGGAGCGAGAGAAGGTTGAGTGAGGGAGGAAATGGTTCAGAAACTACCATGTCACTAAGCTAGTCGAGGAGGAGGACCCTACCGAGCCTAATCCTAATGATGTTATCAACATCAACACTTCAGATCAAAGGACATTATGGTGCTTGTTGAGCCTGAAACTCAACTGAAGGAGGAGGAGACGTCAAGGAAACGGAAGGGAAAATAGATTGTTATCTTGTTTACTCTATTTATTTGTTGGTTTTGGTGTATATGTTGTGTGTATTGTGTATATGGTGTGTGTTGTGTGTATGATGTTTATTTTGTGAATGTTTATTTTGTGTATGATGTTTATTTTGTGTATGATGTTTATTTTGTGTATGTGTTGTGTGTATGATGAGTATGTGTTGTCTGAATGTTTATTTTGTGTATGTCTTGTTTGCAGGTTATGTTTGCTGATGATGTGGTTGACAAAATGGTTCAACCAATTGCCTCAAGGATGGTTTGCAGTTGACCCAAACTAAATCTGTTGCTGCAACTGTGAGTGGGAAGGGTAAGGTTATCAAGGAGTTGAGCCTCCTTGATGGCCACAAACTTGTGATTGTTTGTGGTCTGTTGGTTCCGTCCTCTGATTACAGCGAAAAGGTGGAGAAGGAATTGGCTAGGGAAAGGGCTAAGCAAGAATCATAAGCCAATGCGAGGGAGGAAGCTAAGGCCGAGGTTCCGAGAAAAAAACAACAATCATCCAATGGTCACAGAGAATTGCAAAATAACAAGATGAAGTGGGTATTGTAACATATTCATACGGGAAGAGGTGGTGAAATGGATGAATTTGATGACATGCGGAATGTCATTCACATAGATGAGAAGTGGTTCTATTTGAACCCGGATAAAAGTAGTTTTATTCGTTCTACTATCAAAGGAAGATGACTTGTATCGTTGTCAACAATAAAAGAGGTACAAAGTTAAAGTTATGTTCATGGGAGTTATTTCTAGACCTCTATAAGATGAAAATGGAGTGCAAATTCATGAGCGTGCAAATAAAACATCAAAGAATAAGGTGGCAGGAACACTTGAAACAAAGGCTGTCCAAAATGTTACACAAGTGGTCATCAAAAAGCTTTTAATTGAAAATGTTATTCCAAATATTATATCAAAGTGGCCTGCGCAACTGTCCAAAGAGATCTACCTACAACAAGATAATGCAAAACCACACATTGATAGAAATGATCCAGAGTTTAGGGTAGCAGCAACAACAAGTGATTTTGACATTAAATTAATATTTCAGCCACCTCAATCCCCGGATTTGAATGTGTTAGACTTAGGGTTGTTCAATGGATTTCAATCAACTCAATACCATTCATTTCCCAAAACCATAGATGAGGCACTTACGAGAATTAAGGAAGCATATGAGTGGTACGAGCCAAAACAAATCAAGCACTGTTGGTTAACATTGCTATTATGCATGGTGAAAATTTTGAAATCAAAGGGTTGTAACAAATACAAGATTCCACACATGGGGAAAGATAGATTAGAAAGAATGGGAATGTTGCCATCAAATGTGAGGGTCGAACAAGCAGTTATGGATGAAGCAGTCAAGTATTTGAATGAGAGGTTCATACAAGTCAACAACATGGATGAAAAAGGAAATGATGGAATGGTGGTAGATGAAGACTGAAGGTTTGTAATTAAGGTAGTGGTATTTTTTTTAACTGTCTCATGTAACCATCTTAGGTTAGGAACTCATTTTGGGAGGGTTATCTGAATGTGATTTTTTTTTTTTTTTTTTTTTTTTTTTGCCAAGGAAGTTGTAAGGTTTAAGAATGGTGGTGATTTTTTGTTGGTTTATGGGTATTCCTATGTAAATCCTTAAAAGGTCCATTTTTGAATGATGGAATGAATGAGTATTTAAATTGCATAATGCATAGCAGAACACTTAAGATCATGCTCAACAATAATGTGCATAAATCAAAAGGTCATCACACATCTCTCAAAATTGATCATTGAGATGGAGCCACTAAAAAAAACTAACATCATCATTCATTGATCCATTCCCCCATGCCATCAGGTGGTGGATGCATACAAATAGGATGCACTTGGTGTTAAGTTCCTCGCACTTGCACAAGTGTACAACTATGGAAATTCTTTTGCAAATAAACTTTCATGCGCTACAACAATGACACAAACTCAATTCTTTAGTTAAGGTAACTCATATGAAAACATTAGAGCACATTCAACTAAATGTTTCCTCTACAATGCGACATAGGGTCCTGTAATCGGATTGGCATTTGACATCATTGGAGCATATACAGTTTAGACATGCTTCAAGAATGACCACAAATTGCGCAATATGGAGCATTGTGATCGAACACAAGGCATTCGTGCGTTCGATACCTTTCATCATGTGGCAATAAAAAAGAAACCAATTACCAGCATATCCAACAACACATAATGACAATTTGTGAACCAACATTAGCAAAGTTTTGTCACACAAAATTCAATGGTCTGAAACTAGCAAACAAACCAACAATTAAGCATCACATTTCACAACAAACCAACCAATAATGATCAACAACCAAACCAACCATCATACCATCCAAAACAACATACCAATTAACACACCAACCAACAAATAAAAGGGGATTTCAATGAATTAAACAAAAATAACAACCAAACCAACCATCATATCAACAAAAGCCACATAACCACCAAATTAACAGGATATACCCACCATCAATTGAAACATGATTAGAATTAAATTAGGTACAAAAGATCAAACCAGTCAAGCTTTGAGGAAGGGGATTTTGGGACTGAAGTCTAATGATCTCAAACCAACCAAGCATTATAAAATCCAGTCAAGCATTATAAAGTCCAATGATCACAAACCAACCAAAAAAATCAATGATGTCAAACCAACCAAGCATTATAAAGTCCAGCAACAAGCATACACCAAGACCAACAAACCAACAATCAAACAGAAATAACAAGTTATACCAGCCATCATACCAACAAAAGCAACATACCAACCAAATTAACAGGACATACCAACCAAAGTAAGGAGATTATAACTCCAACCAACCATCCATTAATTTTAACAAAATTAAATTTAAAATGGGTAACAAGGATCAAACCAGTCAATCTCATTAGGAGGAGATTCTGGGGCTGAAGTTGGTGTCTCAGTCCACATTTCCAGTGAAGAATCACCGAGCTCATCTTTCACAAGCTTCCTTTCCTCCTCTTCTCTAGCCTCCCTAGCCAAATAGTCGTCTTCCTTTGATAGTAGAACGAATAAAACTTCTTTTATCCGGGTTCAAATAGAACCACTTCTCATTTATGTGAATGACATTCCGCATGTCATCAAATTCATCCATTTCACCACCTCTTCCCGTATGAATATGTTACAATACTTACTTCATTCTTGTTATTTTGCGATTCTTTGTGACCATTGGATGATTGCTGCTTGAATGACTTCTTAATTTCCCCTTTTTGAGTACCCTATGAACAACCATGTAAGGCACTCTTCGTGCTCCCGCGAATGCATGAATTGTTTTTCTTAGGTGTAAGGGCACAAATTGAAGGAATTCTTCACCGCATTCCTTAGATTTTGGGCCGCACCGCCTAGCTTTTTTGCTCCTGACATCGATCACTTCCCCCCTTTCTTTTTGTTTTTTGATGTCTCGAAAAAGTCTACTGATGTGCTCTTATGAACACCAATAGCTTCTGCCAAAGTTTTCTAGAATACACTTGGTACCTTATCCTCCCTGAGATTCATTAGTAATTGTTGAACAACATGATTTCTTTGTTGGAGAGTCATGTCTTTTGTTTTCCTTGATTTTTTACTTAACTCGTTTGCATAAACTGCAGACTGAATACTAAAACCACAACCCAACAGCCCCTCCTCAGCCAGAATTTGATCAATGTTGTGGAATCCCTCATCCTCCATTTTGCTGTGAAGAAAAGAATCTGTTTTTTTGGAGTTGATTTTGTAATTAAACTTAGCGCTGACAAATGGATCGTGTCGTGTCGTGTTCGCCTGGAGTTCCTTGCACCTAACCCGACCCGTTTTCCAGGCCGAGTATTTGTACTTAACCCGACCTGTTTTTTCAAGTCGTTTTCGTGTCGACCCATTTAACTTTTCGTATCGGAAAATTGAACAAATATAACGAAAATTTACCTAAAATATTTGTGTGAAAATCGCCCCAAAGAATAGAACTCCCAACCAGCATCTTAGACCATGTTCCTTTTTTTTTGAATTAAATACGATTTTTAAGGATTTTTGGATGAATTTTTTTTGAGCTTTTGCGAGAAATAGAGAGTAGAAGAGAGAGAAATAGATGAATTTTTTTAAGTTTCGTGTCATTTCGTGTTTAGAATTTCAACCTGAAACTAACCCATTTATTTTTAGGTCGTGTTCGTGTCGACCCATTTTACTTTTCGCGTCGGAAAATTCGAACCTAACCCGCTTTTTTTAGGTTGTGTTTATGTCGTGTTTTCGTGTCGTGTGAGCTTTTACCTGCGCTAATTAAACTAATGCTTAGTACCCTAACAGTGTTGTGTGTAATGGCTTAAACTATTTTTTTTGTAAAGACGAAACTAATATGGTGGTGCCATTAATACTCTCTGATTTTTTTGGAGTAAAAGAGAGAAAGTGTAATCAATGAATGGAAGTAGTTGGCTGTATTTATTGAAGGTGGTGAAGTTAGAATGGAAAAGTAACTTTTAAATTTTAGAGAAATTTGGATTTGAGTTGCCCAAAAAAATTGGAGCCAAAATAAACTTTTGGTTTCAAAATCAGATTTCAGAAATCAAATTGCATGCTAGTGACTTAAGTTATAAGGGAATCTTTATTTCCACCAAAATTAAGAGTAGAACGTGGGGTGTGCAAGTGGGTGGGCCAAACATTCTCTCTCCTTTTAATTACTAATCACATACCCTTACAATTCCCCCTTACAATTCCTTAAACACACACCCAACCTTTTGCCTAGTAGTTCGTCTCACACCGAAAGTTGCAATTAATGTATTACGGAGGAAGTATAAGAAATCTCAATTATTACATTAGATGTCTTTCCTCTGCCTAAAATTCCAATTAATACATTATTAATTTATGATAAGGAAAAATTTCAAGAAACTACCTTTTATAATATTTTTTTCTTCAAAAAATTACTTAATATAATATTTCTCTTTCAATACACTACCACTTGACGGATATAGTTAAAATTGACCGTTAATTAATAGTTTGACCATCATGTGATGTGCACATGTCTTCCTACTTTGTATTACCCATTATTTACCATTTGTTTTTCCATTATTCTTTATTTTTCTATATTTGAACCTTTCCTCCTTTTGGATTTTATAACTTTTCAAATTCATTATTGTAAAAAAGCTTTTTTTCGTTTCTATTGTAATATTATTAACCGATTTGATAAGTGCATAATATACGATATTTTTAGTCCTTAATATTAGTCTTATAATCACCTTATAATAGTTATTTTATGAAATTAGTTATATTTATTATTTTAGATATTATTTTATACTTTTATTWTATTTTATATTTATTTTATAATAATTAATACTAAAAATTGTGTTATGTGTTTTTGGTAGAAAATTGAGAAGAAAAGGGAGATTGGACATGTCAACTGCAAACCAAATAAAGGAAGCCCATTTACATCATGCATTCACGTCAAGTCAACAAAAAAAAAAGGAAAAACAAGGATAAAAGAAAAAGGAAAAAAGAAACGAAAAAGGAGAAAAAAATGGAAGAAATAAAAAAGGATAAACAAAGAAAAGGAAGAAGATGAGGCAACATCATATCAGCAAGATAACAACTCACGCAGCAACATCGAGATATACGGAGTATAATTTAGTTTAGAAATACAAGGACGTAACCTCTATCCTATATTTTCGACCAGAAGCAAACATAGWCTATTAGACTATAYATAACCATATAGACGCATACAACAAAAAGCACAACACAACACAACCGAGATTTGGGAGTATTTGAGAGTTAGGGTTTTGATCGGGATTTCGATTGGAGCAATTGTTAGAGGAGACAACCATTGAAGGGAAGCTTAGTCTCGAATTCAAGGTCGAACGAGGACAACATCGAATCGCGGGGTCGAAGCCGAGTATCGATTRGGTGTTCTTRAGTACAATTATCATAAGTTCTCCCTCATACTTAATTGTTTTAGTTTAATTCCTTGTTAATTCCTTTACTACTTTAATTGACTTATTTTGATTCGATTATTAGTATAATATTCTGGTTTGGATTGTTACAATTTACTTGAGTTATTTTTTCAGTTTAATTAATATTTGATATTGCTTATGCTTAATTATACAATTTGCAATTATATGATTGATTGTCATCTTTCATTGTATGATTGTAGATGTTTGCTAATTATATGATTTGGCTTAGTTCGTAATCGTATAATGAAGTAGTCCCTAATTTATATTGAGTCTGCGATCATGGCTTGGTTTAAGTTAGAGAAGTAATATCAATCTAGTTATTCTAAACATTTATGTGGTTAGATTAATTAGGACTAATGATGTCTCCTAATTTATAATGCTTCCAATTCTAATTCATACAAGTTGCGATCATATTTGTGTTAATTAAATTGGTTTAGAATCGATTTCGGCTTAGTTCAAAATTGGTTTAAAATAAGGGATGATAGGGAGTCTTTGTTATCTTAGGCTCTACAATTAGTCTAGTAATTATAATTGGTAATTCTCAAGGTTAATCATATATTATCGCTAATTATTGAATTAAAGTAAGAGGGATAAATGGAATCGGTCAAGTTGTTGTTTGCTTGTAAATAGTAGTTTAGTTTAGAAGTAGATTTAATATTAAATAATCACGACTTTAAACCCCCCATATTCGTAAATATGTAAATAGTGTAACTATTGTAAATATTGTATAATTGTACTAAACATTAGATTGAATTTTGAGTTTAGGAAGTTAACAATCTCCCTGTGGGATCGACCCTTTCTTGCCCTTTTACTACTTGTTAATATTTTTTTGAAGGACTAAGATCGGTTTTATAAATAATTAATTTAATACGGTAAACGACACGTATCACGATTGTTGACTTGATATCCAAGGTTGTGAAATGGTAAAATTGTCTACAATTTTCTTAAACATGTGAATTTGTAGATTGTTGACTTGATATCCAAGGTTGTGACAACGGACAAGACGTAGTTGAGCTTGTCCACACTAGGCCACCTGACCTCAAAACCACACCTCCAGACCGCCGTCGCATCACATCACCAAACCGTCACCACACCACATCACCAGAACACCGCCACACCACACCAGCCACATTGCCGCACCACTCACATTTCCTATCCATATCACCGCCAAGGATGTCACACATGAAATTTTTGTTCTCGAATTCTATCATAAATTTGGTTTTTTTCCCCTAGGTTTCGCTCATGAATTCAATCTTAAATTTGAAGTTTGTTCTTAAATTTCTTCTTCGATTTGAATTTTGTTCTTGAATTTCTTCGTGAAATTGAATCCCGTAAGTTAGGGTTCTGGGTTTGGTGGTAAAATTTGAGCAATTGAAGTTGAGCAAATCCATGACCATTACCTTTCTACAATGAAGAAGAGATAGTTTGAGCGTGGGAAGAAAAAATGGGTTTAATACCCAATTCTGTACTAAAGGTAAGCTAGTCACATGACAAGTCATGTGATGGTCAAAATCACATTTAACAGTCAATTTAACCATATCCGTCAAATGGTAGTGTATTGAAAGAGAAATGTTATATTAGGTAGTTTTTTGAAAAAAAATTAATTTAAAAGGTAGTTTTTTGAAAAATAAAACATATTATAAAAGGTAGTTTCTTGAAATATTTCCTTAATATAATTTGATTCAATTATTACAAACTGCTAGACAGGTCAAAGATGAGACTAATCATCTATCCAGCTTTTACCATATCAATATCTTGACTACCCATTGGCTTTTCTTAAACATAAGCTAAGTCTACAACAGGCGCCTGAGAGATCAATGACAATGGCACAAATTTTGTTTATGAATCATTAAATGAAGCACTCATTGGGGTGATCTCAACTTCTGGATATGCAACCCTAAACCTAGCTCTTCGTCCTGCGATCTACCAGGCGCGCTCCACTGAACTTATTTTCGAGTGACAACCACCTAGCGTCCATATAAAAAATATATAAAAAAGTACGGATATCTGACGGTAACAAATATCACAAGATTTAAAAGCAACATATGGCATTACCAATGAATCAACGACTGATTGCTCTTAGGAAAGCACATAAGAAACTCTACACTATACTAGCATCATATAACCCTGCATTGGAGGAGAACAACTATTCCCTAAATCCTAATTCTAAGAGTGCTTAATAGATCAGGTTAGGTCAGGTCCGAGTTAAATATAAACGAGTTGCAAACTATTGGACCTGAACCTAATATGTTTTGGTAAACGAGTTAGGATCCCTAACCCGGGCCTGATTTGTAAAAGATCTGGTCAACCTGAAATTGACCTTACACAACTCGTTTAACTACAACTAACTTCTAATTTCAAGTTTTGAAAAATTCAGCAACAAATCACAAACAAAGCAACCTGTTCAAACAAAAATATCATTAATTTAGAACTAATTTACCAAGTTCTAAACCTTACAATCTGTCCAACTATTCAACAATCAACATAAAGGTTCAAAAACCATTTTTAATCTCATATAAACAGCAACAAACCACAATCAAAATAAGGTTCGAATTCAACGAAATGATTCAAATTTGGCCAAACACAAAAGGCCTTCATAAACATGGTTGAAAATCATCATACTAAACTAACAAAGTTCAAATTCAACTAAATATAGTTTGCAAAGGTTGTTGCCATTTAGTTGGAGTATCTTCAACTTCCTCAGTTCCTCCACCTTCATACTCATATGTTTGCCACATAATTCTTCATTTGAGGTTCCAGATTTGCTACAAAATAAGAAGTATCCACTTTTGATCCTTGAGGTTAAGGGTTCGAATCCTCATATTTCCCCATCTCCGAATGTAAATATTACCCGTCCTAGTGGGCTGTGTGTCACGGAGTGACACATTTCCCACAAATGCTTGCGCGTAAGGCATTTTTCTCGACATGGAAGGGCTATAGAACGAAGAATGATACTTGGGAATGATGGCCAAGTAGAAAGGACTAGAATGTTCCAGAAAGATCTATAAGGTTCTAGAATATTATGGAATGTGGTGGCGGAAGATTCTAGAGAGGGACACTCTAAGTCTTGTGGGAATGTTCTAGAGATAATGTATCTAGAACGTTCCAAAGTGTTCTAGGATGGTAGTCTTTAGAATACTCATGTGTTATCTTGTACATACTTAGAATGTTTCTAGGTTGTTCTATAATGTACATGAGAATTGTAAAGGAGTAGTGAGTTCTAGATAGGTGTAGTCTAGAACCCTCCATTTGAGGAGGTTAGGATAATTCTAGAAATTAGGGGCATTGTAAATGGTTGCCTATAAATAGGCACCTTGAGGCATTTGTACAGGAGGAATGGGAGAAGACATCATTGTAAGCTTTCTTTGCGTGTAATACAAATTATCATTCTCTCAAATACTTGTGTTCTTTTCCAATCAATTACTTAGCCACTTTAAGTGTGCTAAACATTAGGCAAGGAATTGCCACGTGGGTTGGGAAGTGCTACGAGCTAAAGGGACTTGCTCTACGCACTAACTTCATACGTYAAGGGGACRTATACTTGGGAGCTAGGCACAAGGGTTGTGTCTTGCTAAGTGTGGGATTTCATAGGCACAAGATTAAGTGCCAAGGTTAAAGGAAGCCTGACTCATCTTGCGACGGACTGCAAGTGAGTGGTGCGCGTAGCTTGACTACCTTTGCGTGAGTCAAAGAGTCGGCACGTGACATGTGGCTCATGTGTAGAAAAAAATAAAATAAGAAGTATAATTATTAGTATCCAAATTATAAATATGAAATCAAATTTATTGTCAGTTTCACAGGAAGATAAAGATCCAACTAAAAAAAGGAAGATATACATATACAGATATACTAATATATACATATATTGATATACTAATACTCATATACGATTTATTTTAAAAAAAGGATATAGTCATACAATTTATCTATGAAATACAAAAACTCTCGAGACCTGACGTTTTAGCGTTTCAAAAACTCGGAACCTCGAAAACTTCGTTTCCATCTTTAACGTTTCCGTGCAACTAAAACATTATTTGTTTTACGTTTGCAAAATTTCTTTTCATGCAATTTAAGTTATAGTTTTCATTTATAGGACATTCAATTCCAACCAACTTTATTTATTTTTAACATTTTTTCTTGATAAAATCTTAAGTTTTTTAATTATTGTAAATGTTTCCCCGTTTCCTTTTTTTTTTTGGAATCGACATTTCCTTGTTTTCGAAACTCAAAACGTTATCCGTGCTACATAGCAATCTATTACCGATTTAACAGGAAGATGAAAAACCCTTGTAATATTCATATACTCATCGTATATTCAGTTATTCACGTATCAAAACTAAAATACAAAAACGATTGATTTATCTATTAGATTATAGATTAGATTATAAAAATAACGAATAAATTATCAACTAAAAGACTCATCGCATATCAGATTATAAATTATCAGTACTACTATATATTTTCATTATCAAGAAAAAATCGCAAATATATTAAATTTTAAATGAAATTCGAACTGAAATCACACAATTTTAGTTCGAATTTAATTTATTAAGCAAAAAGTCACACAAGAGATCAAATTTATTAATCTAGAAAAGCAGATACAATAAAAACTCGACATCAGGATAACTAAGTGTTAGATAACAATCTCAATTTTGTTCGATATGATTTGTTTGGACTTGCTCATCAAGTATTTTTTCACTTGGAGGGCAAGTATAGATTTTTTTTTTTATCTAATCTTCCTAATATATCTTTGGCTTGGGAAGCAAGCAAAATATCTTAGGAGATGTGGGTTCTAGATTAGATTTATTTTAGGTTATAAATAGAGGGTTTAGGATAAATATTTTAATCAAGGCTTGAGATAAATTATTTGAGGGGTTGTATAATTGTGAGGTTGAATACAATTAATACAATATTATTTTGAGGGGAGGAAATTAAAATTTCCTCATAAACGCTTGTCTCTTTTATTGTTCTATTTTGTGAGGGAGTGTTCTTAAATCTTTGGTGATTTGCTTGTGTTTTTTTCCTAACACTAAGAAAAATAAATAAAAAGCAAAAAATTATAATGAAGATCGAAGAAACCTTAGTTGCAATCTTGTTCTTGTAGATGAAATTCTGGAGAATGAAAGATGATTAAGGCTCCGTTTGTACTAGGATAAACTGATATCAGATTGATAATAAAAGACAAAAATCTACGAGGATAAGAACCGATGCAAATTAGGAACACATTGTACTATAGACGAAATCTATATTATTAAAAGAATGTAACCATTTGTAACTACCCTCACAACTCATCAAAATGACTCCCTCCAAATTTCCTTCTCCCTTTTTTTTCTTCCCTCCAAAAAAATTCGTATTAAATGAAAAAAACTGAAAAAAAAACTTCCCCTAAAATCATGTTCAATTTTAAAAAAATCTAGCACATATTAGCATAACTTTTCCTTTTGATTTTTAAAAATATTTTAAAACTATATATATTAAATATTCTCATCATTCTTAATTTCTGACTTTTGTATACGTTAATATAATAATATATTACTTCGTATAAAACATAATTTTTTTGAAAAATTAAATATATATTTATTCAAATTAGTCTTTAATTCTAACTATTTAATAACGTTGATATAAATTATCATCGGATAAAATTTATGGATAATATCTACCTAAAAAATTAGGATACAAATTAGAGTTAATTATAAAGTGAAGTATATTTATTTGACAAAGTATTAGGTACATCGGATGCACAATAAATTTACTGTACATCAGATTATAGTGACCCTTTTCGTTAATATAGTAACCTTTTTTATCAATATAGTGACCCTTATTTTTTATCACTATATTAATGTAAAATGAAATGGGTCACTATATTGATATAAAGGGTCACTATATTAATATAAAGAGTCACTATATGCTTGATGCACAATAAATTTATTGTACATCTGATGCATACAATACCTTCTGTATTTATTTTCATATTGTAAATCAAAGTACAAAGTATGTTTAAATATTAAAAACAGAAGAAACACATTAAATACACTTTGCTAATAAGATTGATTTTTTTTTTAAAATAAATAAATAAGCAATCAACATACTGTAAATCACACCTTCAACATAAAAAAAACATACATTCCATAATATTATACAGAATAATCTCTATTATATAAGTGAAGGGGGGAGGAAGATGGTGTCCCCCCTACAAAATGTCCACCATACCCTTAATGACCCCCTTATGAAATGACTATCATATCCTTCATTATTTAATTTATTACAATGATTTAAAAAATACTTTATCATCTCTTTTTCATTTTTCAATTTTCAATTTGCCATAAATGGTGAACAAGTTAAAAATGACATTGCTTTTGAAATTTCAATTGAATACTAATTAAGCAATGTTTAAAGTTATTTTCTTTTCTTAACATAATAAATGTGTAATAATGAAACATTGCATAATCTAAGTTACACTAATAAAAAGAATTCAATTGACAAAATAATTTGATAACATTGACACAATGAGAAGAAAAACGTAAAACTTAGAATTTYATATTAAAAATTACACTAATTAGATGATATTCGTTATACGATAATTGGTAGATCAACATGGAAAAATCAGTGTAGTTATAACGTACAACCAGTTATACTATTAAATTTGTGCACTAAGTATATGTCCCACATTATTATTCGTCAATCTATATTATTAAAGCACAATTTTTTTTCCTTAAATTATATTTCTTTAATTATTTTAACATATTTCATATTTGACTAACGATGAACGAACAACTAAAAACCATTGAATTATAAGAAAAAACATACGAAAATCTATAAATATTTATTTGTTTGACACGCACGCATCGCGTGCAAAAAATACTAGTTGTATCATATTTTAAGTCGTGTATGTTCCCATAGTTTTCTAAAGATACCGTGCAATTACACTTGACTTATTCCCACGAGCAGTGAACCCTTATTCGCATCGGCATTGTCGATATTCCCATTAGGAAGCTCCCTCTCAACCCTAGCACGATCAATATCCATCACCATAACACTTGACTTTCCACTGACCACAAACTCATCCAGGCATCCAGCACAACACCTCCATCCTCCTCCATTGCCTGCAACGCCATCTCAACAACATGTATAGCACCAGCCTCACAGCCAAGCTCCCTCAGCACCGCCTTCTCAAGCGTTGTAATGGTCTTAATTTTAAAAATCACCTAAGTAAATGAAAATCAAATTTCTTTTAATCATTTGTGTAATTTTTGGTCATATCCATAAAGTTATAAGGTTATAACCAAATGAAGTCAAAAGATTTGTATTTCATACAAAATATAGAATTGAGGGAAATATAATCGATAACTCATCACTTTTTTTAATTTGAAAAAAAAAATAAAAGTAACATAGAATAAACTTATCACATGTTTATAGAATGTTTTAAATTAATATAGAGTAAAAAATTAACTTTGACGATACAAATAATTTGAGTAAAAGAGGAATTAGTAATTGGTTTTTTAAACGAATAACAATACTACCCGTACTTTATTTGTTATATATGCTGTCTCTTATACACATCTAGATGTGTATAAGAGACAGTAATAAAACTGACAAATCTCAAAACAAAAGGTGTCTATAAAGGACTATTTATCTTTTGATGGTAAACTATATGACAATACTAATAATAAAATTTCTTTCATTTTATATTCCTATTTAGAAAATTTTAAAGTTGTTTTTTGATGTTAGAGTTTAACTTATGTTAGTTACGGAGTATATACGATACATTATGTGATTAGTGCTTTATAATTGTACATGCACACTAAATCACTAATATATCATTGAATCTAATATGGGGTACATATAGGACACCTTGTGTATGAATTGTTCATCGTTCAATTTCAAATTTCTTTTTATAAGTTTTAAATTGTTTGGACGAAAAATCTAAAAATACAAAATTATTTATTAATCATCCTTGATTTTCTATCAAAGATGTTTAATACTTTAGAGGTTTTCAAAGTTCAATGGAGAAAATTAAAAGAAAATGATTACAAATTCGAAAATAAAACGAGAGAAATATTGAAAATACATTTGTAACTATGTTTGGTTATAACCATAAAAGATGTTGATCATGTCCAAATATCTAAAAAAAGGCTAAAATTGATTTGACTTTCAATGATTTTGACAATCTTTTATAATTATGTCCACCAAAGAAACATCCGTTTCCACAGCACTGTGGAAGACTCGATCGCACTTCCATTCAATTAAGTATTCAATAGTAGGCTTGCAGCCAACTAATTAGAAATGATTGCATCTAGAACAAATTGGAGGAAATTGGTTCCATATATGGTTATAATATATAAATCGTACTTGAGCAACAAAACTTCTAATAAAAAATAAACAACCAATTCCATCAGTATGCACATTTCTGCATAGAAACTAAAGCTCTGTAGAAAAGAGTGTACCCTGCATGTGTACTATGCATGCGAGCAAAGAGTTCCAGTTTCGGAGTTCTTGGACTTATCGTCTCAAGCAATGGATACATCTGCAAAAAGCTGTAACCACTTGAATTATCCCTCACTCTCGTAGGAGTACTTTTGATTTGTATAGTTCTTTTTAAGTGCATAAATATGCACTTCTTTTGTGTTTGTCGATCAATGGATTTTGCCTTACTTAAATATGTGCAGTCCTTAAAACAGTTCAAAGACTAATTGAAAAAGCAATAACATCCCGATTAAAAGACGAATTAAAAAATCAACTACATTGATCGATTAAGTATTTGCACAATGTGTACGAATTCAAAACTGAATTACATTGATCAATGTATAATTTACGTATCATTAATGAATTATATTGACAAGCACTTTAGAGCCCTGATTGAAAAAATAGCAAATTTGAATGGTATTACAGGAAGTTCAGCTTATGCCTCGCAGAACAAGTTCAATAAGAACTGAGGATCTTGACATTTTTCTCATAATTGTAAAAATTAGCCAGAAGTTTATCGGCCAACAAATTGGATGATTTATTTGCCATTACATCCTTCAGCGGCTTTCAGCCTTGGTTGAGTGCACTAACGAATATGACTAAAAACATTTGGAAATGTGATCAAGTATTACATAATATAATTTTCGCAACAAACTATATCAAACTTTCGAGTTATTGAATCTGTACCCAAAGCTACTACATCAATAGTTCATTGGATGAGGAAAAAAAACTGTACCCAAAGCTACTTTTTTAAAAACAAAATTGGGCACAACCAAGCTTCTCCTAATTGAATCTCTAGACTTCTGACATCGACCAAGAGGCTGTCTTTCCTCGTCTTAAAATCCTAATTCATACATTASGACTTAATTCAATGATTACAAACTGCTAAAGTAAGAGATTAGACTAATCAGCTTTTACCATCTCAACATCTTGACTAACAAGAGGCTTTTCTTCTGAAACATAAGCTACATCAGCAGCTGCTGACTGAGAATGATAATGGCACAGATTTAGTTTCTGAACCACTAAATGAAGCTCTCACTTGGGTTTCGTTATGGTCTACATCCATAGCAGAACTTGGAGGTGACGGTGGTGTGATCTCAACTTCTGGATATGCAGCCCTAAACCTGGCTCTTAGTCCTGCATCTACCAAGCGCGCTCCACTGAGCTGATTTCCGAGTGACAACCACCTAGAGCCCATATAAAAAAAATATTTACATAAACAAACATAAACAGTACAGATATCTGATAATAACAATAAGCAACATATACACTACCAACAAATCAACGATTGGTTCCTCTAGGAAAGCACATAATAAACTCAACACTGTACTGGTATCATATAAACCCTGCATTGGAGAACTATTCCCTAAATCCTAATTCTGAACTCACATATAAACCCTACATGAGGCCCGATAAAATTAAAACTCACACAAAAATGCACATGCAGATTTAAATTGATATCAGAAAGATACTAAAAGACAAAAACCTATGAGGATAAGAACTGATGCAATGAACCAAAGGCCAAAGCAAATCCTATTTGAGCAATGATAATTATTTTCTGACATGCTAGGGAAAAGTGTTTGTCAACTCCAGTTCAATCAACCACTGCATAGCTAAAAGCCTAAAACCAACACAATGCATATAAACTAAAGCTCAGTTAGAAAATAGTGTACCCTGCATGTGTATTATGCATGCGAGCAAGGAGTTCCAGTTTCCGAGTTCTTGGACTTATCCTCTCAAGCAATGGATACATCTGCAAAAACAATACAATGTGACATGAATATTAAATACAAAAGCTAAATATCAAATGTAAAAACCGGTCACATATTTCTTCTACTGATTTTTTTTACCTCATCTGGTTTTCGACTAGTCTCTCGAACCTCTGCCACAATAACATCAGTATCAATGTTCCTGTTAACCTCAGGGTTTCCTTTRATGCCAACAAGGCAATGCTCTTTRCTGTGGTTAAGCCAATGGCCTGTACGCCCTGTTCTAATAATTCTCTGAAGTTGATTAGTTTTCACCCAAATGATCTCTTCAACACGTCTATAACCCCACAGTTCCAAACTGCAAGACAATTACGTAGAATGATGTCAGAGTTTTTTGGTTGAAAAAGAAGCATCCAAGTATTGTGTCATGTCTCACACGACATGAAGTGTGGAAATCCAACAAACCAGGTAAATGAAGATGTTGCACTAACTTAGTCCTTTTAGGCTGAAATTGTAGCACACACATACAAATTGGTATTGACTATATAGATATATATATCACAGTACTTCATAAATATAATATGAGTGAAAATGAGACTAAATACACAAGCTAAATTTGAGAAGCTTATAATACGAAGTAGTATCTTTTGATGAAAATCTAACTTGCACAACACAAATAAGTTTATTTGAAATGCCTAGCAAAATGACCCTCACGCCTAAAACATATCTACTGAAGCTATTATATATCTGGTTCAATTAAATATGATATTCAAATGCAGACCAACTACTCCCTCCGTAACGTAAAACTTGCAACACTTTCTATATTTGGGTGTAACAAAAAACTTGCAACAATTGTACAACTTTCCTTATTTGATAAATATTCAATGTCAAAATGACAATTTTTGGGACCACTTTTGCTAATTATTTTGTCTTTTCATGCCATATCATTTCCCTCATTTTATTTTGGGACCACTTCACTAATTCCTACCTAACCAACTATTAGCTTATTTTGCATTGAGAGGAGTAATACAACTGTTGCATTTATTTTGTTACGGAGGGAGTAATTAGAAAGGATTGCACCCAGAAAAAATTGAAGGAAAGTGGTTCCATATATGGCTATAATATTATTCGAACTACGAGCATATGGTGGATCAGCATTATGACTCCAAATTATCCCAAGACGTCCATTCTGAAATCCAATGTCACAATTGATCCATTGCGATTCACCAAGTCTACTTCTGAACAAAAAATGTGCTCGCTGAGCCTTCAATGGTTTGGAGGAGGTATCGACAATTTCCCATCATCATCGGTGATACATCTGGTGTTGGGTCAAGCTCATAATGAACATATTTGCATGTCTGGAACAGAGACCGAAAAAGTAATATGAGCTCTAAACTACAAATTAGACTACACAAAATAGTTGAGCAATATTAGGTCAGAGAATTTTAAGGAGTGAAAAGATGTACCTTCATGTGGACAAACATGCAATGTATGATCCTGATTAATTAGACTACACAAAACTGAGTAATACTAGACATACCTTCTTACATGCACTAGTAAAACTGATGTACTAGTAATACAGAAAACTCCTTCAGTTGAGGCCACCTTTTGTCTTAAACTGTCATGATAACAAACAGCCACAGTTAATATAATAATATTGCAGAGAAATACTAGTACATCAGCATTGCACAAGGATGGCATGAGTCCTAAGTCCTAACCCCCAAAAAAGCCAAAAAGACAGAATAACGCATCAAACACGTAGACCTTAAATCTTAGGTAAAATTGAGCAACACAGGAAGACATTGAGCAGCTAGTCATCACTTTCATTCCCATGGGAATAAACATGAATTTTTTTTCACATATTTATATACAAATTCATTCCCATCGCCATCGTCTCAATTTTTTCTAACAACCAAACGAGGCGTAAAAGTGTTTGGTTAGTTCATTTTGTATTCAATTACTTTTGTCGTCTTGATTTGGACAAAATTTTATGTTTGTGTAACTAAAAAATTTAGAATTGATTGGCCCAATTCACTTGTAAATTTAATGACTTATTACAAATACTACTTTCGTTGCAATTTATTCTTCAAGTTTAGTTTAAGGATACAAAAGCAGAGGGTATAAAATGAAAAATATTCATTAACATAAAAAATAACATATTCAAATGAGATCATGTTAGATGCCTCTATATGTGTAGTTTTTCAATATGTATTTTTTTATAAAGTGTAGTACTCCCCGTCACTAAAAAGAATCAACAATTTCTAATTTGAGGTGTAACAAAAAAGGCTCAACAATTTAATCTTTTCCTTATCTAGTAAAAAAAGTTAACTTTATTTACATTTTTAACATAATAAGTGTTATAAAAAATCTATCTGGGTTGTGACCGAAAGTTAAAATATTAACGTTTAACCATCTAATCTAATAACATATACTAAAGCAATCCCCACCCCTTCATATTTCCCTCCCAAATTTCCCTCTTATTTCACCTTATTATTATTATATTTATTTATATTTATATTGCATAATATTATAAGAAAACATTTAATTAAGATTAATAATTGTACTTTGGATAAAACTTTAAACATTTATTAATTGGTATACACATATAATCCTATTTATTATCACAAATAAAACATTATTATGAAATAATCACATTTAAAAAAAAAGTTTTGATTTTAGTTACGATACTTCGTATCTATAATATACTTAATAATTTGTTTTTACATACATTTTTGACATGTGTTATTTCCTATTTTTTCTCTTTACTTTTTTAAAAAAATTCCCTCTTTGCTATTAAAAATTTTTTGTTTTATAAGTTTTTTTATTGAGTTTTAAAAGATTTCTTTAATTATTTTTTTTGAATAAACAACCTTAATTATTTTTTTTTTACTACGGAGTAGATAAAACAATTCATTAATTTTTCATTCGTATTGTTTTCCCTACGAAATATATACAAATATATTATTGACTTTTTTTTTATTTACTTCCTCCGTTTTTTTAGATGTCCAATCAACAAAACACACTTGCCGAGACACAACTTTGATCGTTAATAACTATAATTATGATTAATGAAAATTTATTAAAAACTAGATATTAACATATTATTTAACGAGACGAATCTAACGAGATCTCATTTGACTATATTTTCTATTACGTGTAAAGCAAACAAACTTGGTCAAAGTGCTTCTTGTGATAAGTGGAAAGTCAAACTGGGACAACTAAAAAAACGGATGAAGTAATTTTTAGAGAAACTTACTTTAGTTAATTTTCTTTATGTTTTTATATTATTATAATGTATCAAATGTATGAAGCATGACTTGTATGTGTACATTGTAAGTATACTTGAATTTTTTAAATCTATAACATATACTAAAGCAATCACCACCCCTTCATATTTCCCTCCCAAATTTGCCTCTCATCCTCACCTTATTTATTATTATATTTATATTTATTATATGCATAAATATTATAAGAAAACATTAATTAAGTTAATAATTGTACTTGGATAAAACTTTAAACATTTATTAATTGGATATCACATATAATCCTATTATTATCACAAATAAAACATTATTATGAAATAATCACATTTATAAAAAATAAGTTTTGATTTTATTTACGGTACTTCGTATCTATTAATATTACTTATAATTGGTTTTACATACATTTTTGACATGTGTCATTTCTTTTTTCTCTTTTACTTTTTTAAAATTTTCTTTTTTTCCCTTCTCTGCTATTAAAAGATTTTTTTTTTGTTTTATAAGTTTTTTTTTATTGAGTTTTAAAAGATTTCTTTAATTACTTTTATTTTTTTCGAATAAAAACAAACTTAACTATTTTTTTTACTACGGAGTAGATAAAACAATTCACTCAATTTTTTTATCGTATTGTTTTTCTCCTCCGGAATATATACAAAATATATTATTGACTTTGTTTTATTTACTTCCTCCGTTTTTTTAGATGTCCCAATCAACAAAACACACTTGTCGAGACACAACTTTGACCGTTAATAACTATAATTATGATTAATGAAAATTATAAAAAACTAAATATTAATATATTATTTAACGAGACGAATCTAACGAGATCCCATTTGACTATATTTTCTATTACGTGTAAAGCACAAAACTTGGTCAAAGTGCTTCTTGTGAATAGTGGAAAAGTCAAACTTGCACAACTAAAAAAACGGAGGAAGTAATTTTTTAAAGAAACATTACTTTAGTTAATTTTCTTTATGTTTTATATTATTTATAATGTTATCAAATGTATGAAAGCATGACTTGTATGTGTACATTGTAAGTATACTTGAATTTCTTTAAATAACTTGTATGATTTTGTTGTTAGAAATAATTTGTAAATTTTTTGATGAAAAATAATTTGTAGTTTGATCATTAGAAATTAAATTTGATGAACTCATGTCCACATCCATCCTCAAATAACTTGCTGATTCTCCATTTTTTTTCTGCCAAAAAATGCCACTAAGTAAATCCCGGGTTTGTGTATTAAAAATTTCACTTTGTTTTTTTCGTATTCGATTTTCAATAACAAGAAATTAGATTTATAGTCTGTTAAATGGCCTAAAGATAGCATGTCACCGATTGCTTTGCTCCCACCCGAACGTCAACAAATCGTTTTAATTGATATTACAGTTGTCCTCCACTTGTCAACAAGCATCTCTTCAGAATCACCGTTCTTAATAACCAACTCAACTTGGTATTCAACCTTAATTTTATCCGGGTTGATTAACGGCAGCTGGAAAAAAAAGCAATATTACATTGTAGTTGAACTTATAAAGAAACACACAGACAACCCAAATATTGAATTACATTTATCATACACTAACATAAAACTCTTGAATTCATAAACTAAGAACATTATGTCTATAATATAATATCATCCGTCTCTATCATAAACCTTAAAGAGGGGAATTGCATAGTATTTTGTTTAGTTCGAACACCAAAGGAGAAATATTGCAATACAAGAAGCATTGTGGTCCAAAATAAATTCAAACACAGAGCATTAAACCCCCAAACAACTGCACTCCCTCCTTCACGGCAGTAAAGGGGAGGTGATGAAAGGGAAAGAGCAAGATATGGGATAGAGTGAAATTGATCTCCTACATCTGTCTCACCAATTCGATGTTTGAATTACCCATGATTCCACATTTGAATCAAACCACTGACTACTAACTACTAATCACTGCCTCACAAACAAAGCTAAATTACCCATTCATTCAATTGTCGTGATTTCAACCATACTAATATATAATAGAATCCCAGATAAGAATTGATAATAAGTCAATTCCACCCAAAAAATCAAAGGATTCCACGACAGTGCAAAGATTAATTCATACTCAATCATTTCACTAGATTGCTATAATTTCAATGTTACTCATAATCAAATTAATACACATATAAATCAACCCATTAATGCTTAATAAAATCTTGGATAAAATTTACCTGCGTCATATTGTGCGTTTGTGCTTCTAACTCAGCGAAGAAGAAAACCTTTTGGGTTTTTCTATGAAATACACCTATACTTTTCCAATTTCTACAAAATAAACCCACTTAATTTTTTGTCTACACAATAATCCTGTGTTTTAGTTTTATTGCACGAACTAACATTAATCAATGCTATTTATGATTTTTGGTTAAAGTTAACCATAGTGTGGTTAAGTGCATTTAAAAAAAATAAAAAAAGATAGACTTTCCTTCATTAATGTTGTATGATCAAAACGGTTCGATTTCCTTCCTAAATGCACTGATCTGTCTTCTCTTCATTCCATCACTCTGAAATTCATTCCAAAATTCTGGGTTTAAAATTTYCAAAGGTTTATCAATTGCATGCTCTCATTTCGTTTTTTCCATTGCTCTGAATTTTGAAGCACAAAGACTCGAGCTTTCTTCCCTGGTTTAGCTTGTTAAAGGTATGCTCTCTGGTTTAGCATATCCTATTTGTGTCAACAGCTCTGTCATTTGGTCTGTAATGAAACGAAAATGTGCACTACATTTGGTCTACATTTGGTCAGTAAGCATAATACATTACTGATGTATTTGCATTTGGTTCTTTTTKATTTGCATTACTGATGTATTTGGTCAGTAATACATTTGGTAATTTGGTCTGAATTTGTGGCCAACACAAATGCAGTCACTGCTTTGGTCATGGTCTGTTACTTAGTGCTCAACCTTTTTGSTTGCAAAATGAATACTAAGCCAATTGCTGCAAAACACACTTCAAATTATTTGTGTTTCYAGTCAATTATTTCTGTTTCAAGYACAAGCAGACATAGAAAATAAATCTGACACTTTCAATTGGGGATAATGAATTTGATTTCCATTGTTTGAAAATAAACCAGTACAAGCATTGAAAATAAATCGATTACAATGTCACAAATAATACGACTACTAAATCACAACCATTACTAAATCACTTCAAAATCACAACTACTAACGTAATTATCAACACAAGAAAACCTAATTTCAGAAATTCCTTCAAATCACCAACTTTCTCTTTCAATGCTAGCAATTGGAAGTGAAGATTGGGATCTACATTCGACAAACCATGGATATCAGATTCCTCAAGCCATTTGTAGTAGCCACAATCATCACAACGAAAAAACCCTTTTCTGAAATTAAGCAAAGTGAGTGAAACCCGACCCTAAATTTCGCATATTTTGGAATCTCGCAGGTGCATTTGGGGYTAATAATCTCCAGCTTTGAAGGCGAAATTCTTGAATACGACACATTTCAAGTTGATGAAGACATGCTGTAGCAATTGATTAATTTAGAGAAAAAGGATTAATTAATCAATGGAGTTACAGGAAATAAGAACAGAGTTCAAAGAAGAAGGAAAGAAAAGAATAAGGAAATCGAAAGTCAAAACGCATTTATATATAAGGAAGGAATTTAAAACACTAACCAGGGTTAACCCATTTAAACATAAAATTAAGATGTAATTAAGGTTTGTTTACTACGTATTAGCGGGCTAAAACACAGGTTTATTGTGTAGACAAAAAATTAAGTGGATTTATATTGTAGAAATTGGAAAAGTATAGGTGTATTTCATAGAAAAAAAACCCAAACCTTTTTTGTTAAATCTCACCCTAATAGGAATAAAGTCACGACTTTTACAATAAGCTAATCACTTGAGTAAGTTAGCATCATTTTGCAATAGAATTTTGGTTAAACAAATTTCAAATAAAAATAAAAACTCTTGGTATTTGTATTTCAATTTTATTTTTTTACATTTACTTTTTCCATAATTTATAATATGCATGGTTAATCGTTAATATCTTATACTCTTTCGGTCACAACCCAAAATAGATTTTTTTTATAACACTTATTAATGTCAAAAATGTAAATAAAGTTAACTTTTTTTACTAGATAAGGAAAATATTAAATTGTTGAGCCTTTTTTTGTTACACCTCAAATGAGAAATTGTTGATTCATTTTAGTGACGGGGGAGTACTACACTTTATAAAAAATACATATTGAAAAACTACACATATAGAGGCATCTAACATGATCTCATTTGAATATGTTTTTTTTTTATGTTTAATGAATATTTTTCATTTTTATACCCTCTCCTCTTGTATCCTTAAACTAAACTTGAAGAATAAATTGCAACGAAAGGAGTATTTATAATAAGTCATTAAATTTACAAGTGAATTGGGCCAATCAATTCCAATTTTTTTAGTTACACAAACATAAAATTTTGTCCAAATCAAGGACGACAAAAGTAAATTGAATACAAAATGAACTAACCAAACACTTTTACGCCCCGTTTGGTTGTTAGAAAGAAATTGCGACGATGGCCGATGGGAATGAATTTGTATATAAATATGTGAAAAAAATTCATGTTTATTCCCATGGTAATGTCATTGCATCATTTAAAGTCCAATTTTCTTCTTAAATTTTCATTCCCACTCAATACCACTCCCCAAGTGGTAATGAAATTCCAAAGAAATTGTGTCTCCGTGGAGAGAAAAACATGAATTTGGGGTAAAATTGTTTCCCATGGTGAAAAAGTTAGGAACAACTTCATTCTCCCTAGTGATTTGATTTTAAGAGTTCTTGCCTGTTTAAATTCCACTAAAAATTCATTCTCAATCCCACCATTTAGTCCCAATACCAAACGGGCCGTTATTGTACTTTCTCCCTTTGAAGTGTCGTTGCCATATAACTCAAAACAACACAGCATGAAATTTATTCGAGGATATAGGCAATATAGAATGAAGATATAATAAAATGAAAGTATACCAGAGATAGTTGATACCTTATTAAGCACAAACACAAGTGTAGTTCGGTTTCCATGTCAACCTTTAGGTTCCACAGCATAGGAAGTGTAACTTTCCCCAGTGCCGGTACTTGAAGAAACACACTGTGCATTACAATCTTACGAGAAATGTGACACCCAATAAATAGAACAAGGTCAAAAAATGTTCTTTATTAGCTCGTAGTCTGGACCATATAGCGATTCAAATCTCTTAAGTTCATGAACTGATAAGAACCCACATTAACTTCCGTAGTTGAGTTTCCACAGCCATACTTATTGGGAAACACTGACAAGTGCGATGAACTTGAACATCTTAGGCAAATTCTGATCTCATCTGAGAGAAGCGAAAACAGCTTGCATTGTTGAATGCCTATCTTTTGCAATTGTTTGTCACAAAGCACCAATATAGCGCTATTCATCTAAATCATAAATACCCATCAAATTGCTAGACCTTAATGACTGCCCATTTCAAATATATTCTCTGATCCTTCTTTTTTGACCTCACCAGATAGGTAATCAAATCCATCGAAATATTCAACTTTGAGGAATAGGCAATGAATGGGTCAGCTGACAAATGACCAGCAAGCTCGTCCATTAGCTCTCAAAGCAGCCACAACTGTAAAATTAAGGGACAGTGTTAAAGTTTGCTTCCTCCTTACCTTTGGAGGAATGATAAATCTAGCGCAGCTAGAAGCATAGCGCGCTTACTGTTTGACACTGTTTGAGGTATATAACAGCAATAACTGCCAAGTGCCTTTGTAGTGTAGTATAGTCAAACCTCATCCTGAAATCCAGACCATCAGATCAACAGTTTCTGTAAAAGTAAGAGAATAGTTGAATTCCACAAGATAAAGTCTTAGTCCTACATAAAGATGGAGCATACATTAAAATATCAGCAACGTAACAATGATACCAAACTGATATTTATCTATTTTCCTTTTCTTCACGCTATGGAGGAGATTCGAGCAATCAAGCTCAACTATCAGATAACGCAACCCAGCTTCATAAGCCAGACAAATAACCACCTCAAAGCCAGATCCTCTGCAACATCCACCTCTACAGTCATGGAAACACACAACAAACATTACATCCCCCACCCTATCAAGCACGACTCCACCCAACCCCAACGACACCGTTATCAAAGACCACAGCATCGGTATTTATTTTATGCAATACCAACAGCGACGGGTTTCCTTACCTTAACCACAAAAACCCAACATACTCTCCAAGTAACCCCTGGGCCTTATCCAGCAGCAAAGGAGTGAGCTTAGCCTTCTTGTCAAAAATAAATAATAAATTTTATCCACCTCCAGAGGAGTGAAAATGCCTCGAATCACAAATTCCTTCCATGCACCATTATCAACAATATGACTTACCCAAGCAGGACCATCAACCAACTCATTCCTCGTCGAGAAGATCTTGCAACCAGGTAAACCCTGAACCCAAGGGTCTCCAATAAGTCCATAGAAGCACCATTACCAATTAAACTCCTTGCAGCTTTCAATAATAACTCTCTGGCACAGAGCAATGATTTTCACGCATAACTTGCTAAAGGGTTGCCCTTCACTTTCATAAAAGATGTATTTGGAAAGTTGTTCTTCAGTGCTTTACACAATACACATGCCTCATTAAAAGCCCTCAAATTTCGTATTTTCAGGCCATGAATTTCCCTTTTTGCCTCCGTATCCCTAAGCAAAGTAGATAGAAATTCAGCACACAATGAAGAGGAAAGGGGAATCAGGGATAAGCAATGAAAAGGTAGGAGACATAAAACATATCTTAATTATATAAACAAAATTGGCAGACATCATACCCTCCAAACCCAACTTAACATACATATCAAGCAATACCTGTTTCCCACATCAAAAACCTTCTTAATCTTCTTACTAAGTCCTAATTTTAATAGAAGCACCATCTTCCACTGCCTACTCTATCAAGAGCCAGTTGATGTACCTTGGACAAATGCTTCGCATATCCATTCCGAATCAATTACAAATTCATACCAGAACAACTATCAAAGTGTTATTTAGTCTCACCAAATATTACAATCATTCCGTTACTGGCTGGGCTGCTATTGAGATACTATCTTATATTAGATTAGATTTATTCTTATATTAGATTAGATTTATTCTTATATTAGATTAGATTTATTCTTATATTAGATTAGATTTATTCTTAGGTATATCTTTTAGGTAAATATTAGTTGTCATAATCTTTTTGGGGAGATTATGTAGCTTTGATCATTGTATATATATTGTGTGCTTTGGCCTCATAGAAGGGATGAGAAATACAATTGATGGCTTTGATTCTTCTCTTTGATATTGCAATCGATTTAACATGGTATCAGAGCAAGGTTTTGATTAAAATTTTTTTTACTCGATTTTTTTTTTCTTTTTTCAGTTTCTTCTAGTCCTACGACATGGCTGGTGGGGAGGATTATGGGGCAGCCCTTTCGGGAGTCTCTGCTGCCCAAATACAACAGCTTCTTGATCACCTAAATCACCTCAAGCTAAAGCTTCATGGTAAGCAAGATATTGCCTGGATTATTGACACAGGTGCATCGAGTCACGTGACGTGTGATGCATCGCTCTTGACGAATGTGACGACTGTGACGCATTATCCGGTAGAATTGCCGGATGGTAATTCTGCTCATGCCTCTCTAAAGGGCTCGGTGGTCTTGCAGGGAGGCTTGACTATTTCGAATGTGCTTTTTGTGCCTCGTTTGAACTGCAATTTGATTTCTGCGACTCAGTTATGTGATGAATTGAATTGTACCATGCAATTCACTAACAAATTGTGTATTATACAGGACCTAGCGACGAGGAAGGTGATTGGAGCGGGTGATCGGATGGATGGACTTTATTATTTCCGAGGTGTTCCAGAAGTGAAGGCTCTTAAGATTACTGGAGACTGTTCTGCAGAATTGTGGCATCAACGACTGGGGCATCCTTCGGGAAGAGTCTTACAGCATCTTCCGTGTGTAAGTGGTTCTACTAGGACTATTAAACATAAATCCTGTGATGTTTGTCCTCGGGCTAAGCAACATAGGAGTAGCTTTCCTGTTAGTGGTAATAATGCTAGTCGATTGTTTGAACTGGTTCATGTTGATTTATGGGGTCCTTATAACACGCCGTCTACGTGTGGATCTCGTTATTTTTTGACTATTGTTGATGATTTCTCTAGAAGTGTTTGGACTTATCTGTTAAGCAATAAAACGGAAGTTGAAGTTATGTTTTTAAATTTTATTGCTTTAATTGAACGACAATTTTCTCAAAAGATTAAGGTGGTTCGGAGTGACAATGGTACCGAATTTAATAATTTGCATGATTATTTTCTTCGGAATGGTATTTTATTTGAGACCTCGTGTGTTGGTACTCCTCAACAAAATGGGCGCGTTGAGAGGAAGCATCAACATATTCTAAATGTGGCTAGAGCTTTGCGATTCCAGGGAAATTTGCCTCTTAAATTTTGGGGGGAATGTGTGCAAGCTGCTTGTCATTTAATAAACCGAACTCCTTCTCGCCTGCTTCAATATAAAACCCCATTTGAGATTTTATTTAATAAGCCTCCCTCCTATGCACATATTAAAGTCTTTGGATGTTTGTGTTATGCCCATGATCAACATAGCAAACGGGATAAATTTGCTAGTCGTAGTCGAAAATGTGTGTTTTTGGGTTATCCTTATGGTCAAAAAGGGTGGAAAGTCTTTGATATGGAGACTCGGCAACGTTTTGTGTCTCGTGATGTCCAATTTTTTGAGCATGAGTTTCCCTTCAAGACTGATTGTGTTGTCCCTTCTCCTCCACGTCCCCGTAGTTGTGAGCTTATTGATTTCATGCCTAGTGATGATGATGATGTCATTCCCGGGACAGAGGGAACTCGTAGGGAGCAGCAGGCCCCGTGTTTGGCAAATGCYGAGGGGAGTGCAGGGGGGACTGACGAGGGGAGTGAAGGGGCTGCGTCTCCGCAGCGTGTTGATAATGAGGGTGCAACACGAGGTCTTGTGCAGCAAGGAGGGAGTGTTGTGGAACAGGGGGAGAATGTTGTAGATCATTTAGAACATGGAGGTGGTATGGGGAAGGGAATGAGGGCGAGGTTCCCTAATATTAAGTATCGAGATTTTGTTACTGCTGTACGAAATAATAAAAGTCCTTCTCCATCGCAGATCACTTCGGTTTCAGCATCTTCCTCAGGTAAGGTCTATTCTTTGACACATTTTGTTGATTCTCACAATTATTCTGCCAAACTTAAAACGTTCGTTGCAGCCATTTTAGCAGGAAATGAGCCCAGGAATTTCAAAGAAGCTATGAAACATGAGGGTTGGAGAAAAGCTATGGCAGATGAAATCAGGGCTCTAGAGGAGCAAGGYACGTGGGAACTTGTCAAACTCCCTCCCGGGAAAAAGGCACTTGGTAGCAAGTGGGTTTACAAAGAGAAGTATGATGAAAATGGGAAATTGCAACGTTTGATGGCTCGTTTGGTGATTTTTGGTCATCATCAGGTTGAAGGGCTAGACTACAATGAGACATTTGCTCCGGTRGCCAAAATGGTRACTGTAYGAACTTTTCTTGYAGTTGCASCAGTGAAGGACTGGGAGGTTCATCAGATGGATGTACATAATGCCTTCCTTCATGGAGACTTAGAGGAAGAGGTATATATGAAAATTCCTCCTGGTTTTGAGAATARAAATTCTGATAAAGTGTGCCGGATGAGGAAGTCCTTGTACGGCCTGAAACAGGCACCTCGATGTTGGTTTGCAAAACTTACAGCTGCCTTGAAGACATATGGCTTCAGACAGTCCTATTCTGATTATTCCTTGTTCACAATGACGAAAGGGAAAACACATTTAAATGTGTTGGTGTATGTTGATGACTTGATCGTTGCAGGAAATGATAAAGCTGCGATGATTGATTTTAAGTCATATMTGGGAAATTGTTTTAAGATGAAAGACTTGGGTCTTCTGAAATATTTTTTGGGTTTGGAAGTGGCCAGGAGTAAGCAGGGATTTTTTGTTTGCCAGAGGAAATACGCGATGGACATAATTGCAGAATGTGGTCTAATTGATTCTAACCCTGTCGATTTTCATGGCGCAACATCACGGGCTTGCTTGGCAACAGGATTACTACAGGATGTGGAACAATACCGACGACTTGTTGGTCGGTTGATATATTTGTCGGTTACTAGACAGATTTGGCTATTCTGTTCAATTTTATCTCAGTTTATGCAACATCCACGGACTAATCATTGGAAGAGCTCTGCGTTTGTTCGATATTTGAAGAAAATCCAGGTCAGGGATTCTGTTGCGTTCTGACAGTGCATTACAGTTGGAAGATGGTGTGACTCGGATTGGCAAGTTGTCCTATTTCTAGACGCTCGTTTGAGTGGTTGGTTTGTTCTTCTCGGCTTGTCTCCAATTTCATGGAAAACTAAAAGCAGCATACAGTTTCTCGTTCTTCTGCGAAGCCGAATACCGGTCTATGGCGGCACTGACCTGTGAGCTGAAATGGTTAAAGCAAGTGTTGAAGATTTGGGTGTTGACCATCAGAATGGTATGCGTGTTTATTGTGATAGCCAGTCCGCACTTTACATTGCGAAAAATCCTGTTTTTCATGAGAGGACAAAGCACATTAGTAGACTGTCATTTTGTTCGTGATGCAATTACAGATGGCACTACCGACCGTCTTATGTGTCAACTACTGTTCAGTTGGCCGATATTTACTAGGCATTGGGAAGAGTCATGTTTGAGTTTTACTTCGCAAGTTGGGCATTCGTGATTCCCATGCTCCAACTTGAGGGGGGGTATTGAGATACTATCTTATATTAGATTAAGATTATTCTTATATTAGATTAGATTTATTCTATAATTAGATTAGATTTATTCTTAGGTATATCTTTTAGGTAAATATTAGTTGTCATAATCTTTTTGGGAAGATTAGTAGCTTTGATCATTGTATATATTTGTGTGCTTTGGCCTCATAGAAGAGATGAAAATACAATTGATGGCTTTGATTCTTCTCTTTGATATTGCAATCGATTTAACAGCCACCATTTAAATGTCCACTTCATCAAATCTCAACTTATTCCACTTAAAACCTGCCAAATCACCTATAATATTCGGTTATTAATTAATTAAAAAAATATAATCTATAAAAAAGACATACATTAATAATTTTGATGGATATATATAATATTTAATGGATCTAAAATATATTTAATGCATCAATTATATATTTTTAATTTATAGTAGTGGGTTATATGAGTGGGGTAGGACCGGGTGTCGGATGGGCATGATTTAACCCACCCCATACACCCATTGTGAGATTGATTTTCATTCCCATTCCGTCACACCTCCGTCAAATTAAAACTTATTCCACCTACTGGGACGGAAATGAGATTGGTCTCCTATTTTATCCGCCTCAATGATCATACATGCCTACTCTTGGCAGTCAGCTTAAGTATTGAACATAAAGTCCACATGCAACTGTTTGATTGTTTCATACTCACTTATGGACTTAGATCCTGTGGTCATTTGGCCCGTGTGGACAAATGGTACACACTGCAACACATATACTTGTATATTTGTTGGCATTCCTTCTCTATATGCTTTAATTTGATATATGAAAGGTTTGAATACATATGTTAATATCAAATGAGAAGCATACCTTAAAATGATAGACGTGAGAAGCATCTTGATTGTTGGATTTTGAATTAAGGGTCAAAATTTATTTCATGAAAAAAATAAATGTGCAAATTTTTGTACATAAATGTGCACGAATTTTCTGTAAGTGTGCAAAAACCAAAAAATATGCACATTTACTATTAAACTTATGCACATTCTTGACCGCACATCTTGACCGTTCATTCAAAAATCAACGACTAAGATTACTTTCACACTTCTCATTTTAAGGGTTTTTCTCATTGAATCATAACCTTGAATACATTGTTTCTTTTACTACCTCCATACTATTATCTTTGTTGACTTGGATTACCTTGTTTCAACACACTGTAGCCTCCAATTCTTTTTTGCCCGTATCACTTCCAATTTGCGCGACTATAGTGTAAGTTTTGGAGAAGAAAAAGATAAACAAAAAAATTAATATGATTCATTGTTATAAGATAGAGAATATTTATTTTTTTTAAAAAAAAAGTTATGAGAGTATATTGAAATTTCCTAAAATAAAAGTAATTTGAGTAAACTACACGGAGAAAAAGTAATTTATTTTGGAAGTAGTTGATTCTGTTAGTTCTGACAACCTAGCACCACAACGACGAAATGGCAACAACGAACCACCCCTCTTAAAACATGAGCAGCTAGTTGAACAATCATGCATAAATATATCGAACATTAATGTAGTACTCCGTAATAGCTTCATGGTTGGGAAAACATGCATGATTTTGTGGTCGTAGAATCGTTGGGAGTAATTTCATATTACTCATCACATGACAAGTGAGCCAACGCTAGACGCTAGCTACCGTGACCATATCATATACTATTGTACTCGTCTTACACAATTATTTGAGTTTGTACTTTTGCAGATTTTATGTCAAATGGGTTCTGGACTGCACTCGCGAGTCGTGATCACGAATGAGTGTAAGTCCAATTTACAAAACTATAAAATTTTGTCTTAAGTCACATGACAATAATAAAGGAAGTGACAACTTTGCCTTATATATCGACCCAATAAAGTCATTATTACACTCTGTATTTAATTTGGTATTATCTTCATGACACACTTTTTATTTAGTGTGAGACAAAATACACTTAGATGTGATCTATCCTGAACTCAACAAGCTACATACTATTATAACTCACGTTAGCAGACACTCTTATTAAATTCGTTCATACTATAAGTAGTCTATAATACCCAACTATATATAACAATATAACATGTTACAATATACATTATTGTCATTATGATTTTCACATAGTCTCATATATTAGTGTGTTATATATAAGGGCACTAATACTAAGATCGTTGTAGTGCACAGAGTACTATAGTTCATCTAAATAATAATAACAAGAATAATGAAATCAAACTTGCTAATCAAAACTAAAGGGAAATTAGAAGATGATGAGGAAGGAGGTGAACCTGTAWCGCCTACCGGGCAGTTCTTCAACAGCAAGGCCTTGGGCGTGTTTATTCTCGCCGTTCTCGAATCTGAAGTTCCCATTGATGACTCCTGTGCAATCCCACAACTTCGAGACGTCCTCCTTCCTATGAACCCTAGATTTTCATCTATTATGGTAAGTCCCTTCAATTCACTCCCTTGCATGCTTTTATACTAGGTAAATCAAGCATTTGATGGTTTAATCTTAATAATCTCACTACTCACAAATTAAAGTGACAATATGTACGTATGATATGTTATATTGTACAAGATTTCTAGTAACTAGTTGCTTAATTTTAGCTAAGGAATTATTGTTATTGCACATTTGCACACTTGTGTAGTTGTGTTTCATACTKACACATGATTTAATCAACTAACGCTATCGATCAGCTTGTCAACCCATCCTTGCATAATTCTCACTTAATTGCTAMCTTAATTATTGCTAAATTGATTCCTACAGATTTTTGACAAGAAAGGTGTACGACGATGGAAAAAGGTGGACGTGAACCTTGAAGATCACGTCGTAGTTCCCACCTTCCCGGAGGGCTTACCAATCGAATCATACGACAATTACTTGGACGAATACATGACAAAATTAAGCCTCGACCCATTTCCACAAACTAGACCCTTGTGGGAAGTTCACATATTCAAATATCCAACAAGCAAAGCAGTAGGGCACGTCATTTTTAAGCTTCACCATGCACTTGGTGATGGATACACCCTAATGGGAGCACTCCTTTCTTGTGTGCAAAGAACAGACGATCCTTCGCTTCCATTAACGTTCCCTTCTACTCGAACGAGCACAAAAAATACGAGCGCTAACACATCAATCAGTTTCATAAGTTGGGTGCCTAGGATTTTGTCTACAATATTTCATGGAGTTTACGATTTTGGACGAACTTTTATGAAGAGTGCTTTCAAAGCTGATGAGACGTCGCCTATTAGATCCGGAAGCCAAGGCATTAGTTTGCACCCAAAATTTTCTACTGTTGTGTTGTCCCTTGACCACATCAAGCTCATCAAAGCAAAACTTGGCACGGTAATAAGTTTCTATCTCCTTTTTTTCTCCATTGAATCGGAAGAAATAATAACCAAACACGTTGCTTTTACTAACCTCAAATGACAACCTCATTTGAGATCACTAAATTGTATTAATGAACTTTTTTTTCACTTTTACACTTGGTGATACCCTGCAAGGTACTACCCTGGTTACATAATGAATAGGGTCCGATCTGTTACCGTCTCATTTATGGATAATCCATAGGCCCTAAGGATATATATACAATTGATTCAAAAATGATGATATTATGAGGAACACAATTATTAAAAAAAAAAAAACAGAATGCATAAGTCCCTCGAAAAGATTAATTAAAGAATGGAAAAAAAATGTACTAATTAAGATTATTAAAATGGGTGTTGCAGACAGTAAATGATGTACTAGCAGGCATAATTTTCTTGGGGGTACGATTGTACATGCAAGAAATTGAGAAAGAATCCAGCAATTTAGAATCGACAGCATTGGTGATGTTCAACACTAGGAACATAAATGGGTACAAGTCAGTTGAGGAGATGAATAACAACAWGTTATGGGGGAATCAATACACATTTTTGCACGTAGACATGCCCGAGTTAATCGATCATGATAAGTCCGATCCCCTTGATTTTGTTTATCAAACTCAGAGACAGATCACCAGGCTCCGAAATTCACCTTCAGTTTATCTCACTGCTCTGTGCCTACAGATGCTTATGAAATTAAGAGGACCCGAGGTATGTTTTTTTTTTCTACATAAATCAATTTATGCTTGAATATACTTTCATGTCAACACATGCCTATATTAGACTAAGTTTGATCTGTGTTATTGATCAGGCAACGACCGAGTTCATATACGTAGTCAATGTACAAATCAAGCTTCGCTTACAAACGATGATCGGTCCAATGGAACAAGTAGCCTTAGCTAACCATCCAGTGAAAGCATATACTTCATGTGCTGCGGCATTCTTCAGTAGTATATAAAACAAAAAATGGTGAAGTATGTTCAAGTTGTTGTTGATTAACAATAATATTGTTGATTTGGTATTGCAGAGCCTTTTACGACGATTATGATACATGCAAACAGTGACAATTGGATTCGCAGCTGAAAAGGGCTTCATAGACTCAAACAAGTTAACCTCTTGCTAGAGAAGGCGTTCGCGTTCATGTACGAGGCTGCAGCCACAAAGAGCACTACACTAACGTATGATGATGGCAGATGATCTGATTCTGAGTTGATGTTGTGTATTCGATCATCTCACTTCGTAATATTTCATAATGGTAGTTTTTTATATGGCACTTGGACTTATGCTGTATAAATTTGTATTTCGGGTGACGGTATCCTTTTAAGTTGAGGCCTAACACACTGCCGTGCTTTTATATGCAAAACCAAAGTTGTTTCCTGATAATCTAAAGCCTATAGCTATGGGTGATGAACAAATAACTAGTCTAATTTGCACGCTATGCGTGTTGTGTTTTTTAATTGAATTTTAAATTTTTATATTTAAAAATATGAATTTGATGTGATTTTACTTTATTTATAAACAAAATAAAAATGATCACGTTTGACATAACAATGAAAATAAGATAATAATATATACTAATATGAACAAGAAAATGATAGGATTTTACAAAAATATACGAAAGTGATATTTTTTGACAAACACATACATGTAAAATTATAAAACCAAACAATGTTTGAAAGTGAAAAACATTTATAAAAGAAAAAAAAGTTACAAACATAGAGTAGTACATACAAGTATACAACATTAGAATTAGAAAAAAAAAAGTGAAAAGAATTGTTTTAGTAGCATAAAGAAAGCAATGTGATTACCAAAAAAAAAAAAAGAAATGTGAGTCTTTATACTCATCAGGAATGAAGCAAAATTTATATTTTTATGAGAATATTTTAATCAATTATCATAATAGAATTGATTAACTAATGAATAAGAAATTTAATAACAGAAGAGAATCAATCATGTTATATATTGACATATTGTATTAAAGAAATTTATTGATTGATTGATTGAAAGATTGACTTGTTGATTATTTAAAGAAAATTTTAAATGATAACCATTAAGGGCTTCAATAAAGACTAATGGAAGAATTAAATCTATGTTTTTTTATTTTTTAATGAATCAATTAAGGATTAATTATTTTTATTTAAGGTATTTTTAAAATAATTATAAACTAGGAAGGAATGTACTGTAAAAGGTTCAATAACATTTTTTTTTTTTTTTTGCAAATGTTGAAGAAACAATGTAATGTTGTATGCATTGAGCAAGGCAAAGAATGAAATGCAGAAAATGAAAGAAAAGCAGAAAATATTTTGTTGTATCATTTTTGAAGTGTAAAAGTACATGAGAGTGTTTTGGTATGTGTAGCAGTTATCACATCACAATACAACTCTTGCTATATATAAGCAACAAGAGTAGCTAACAACTACTTTACAACTTCAGAAATAACAACTTGTAACTAACTCAACTAACAAGAATGCCATGTCAGCAGGCTAACTAACTAATGACTCGGCTTACAAGTAAATAGAAAAATAACAACAAGCAAAGCAAAACGAGCTGAACACATAGCTCTGTAGAAGCTTGGCTTCTAGAACCTTGATCAGTAATATGAGCTCCAATATCCCTCAAGCTAGAGGATGAAAATTGATTATTCCTAGCTTGGAGTTGATGTGTTGAAATGAGGAGAGGAAAAGCCTAGTAAACACATTTGCAACTTGAGCTTGTAGGCAAGTAAGACAACTGAATCAACCCTCTAGGACTTTTATCCCTTGTAAATGACAACAATTAAATATGCTGGTTCTTTCATGAAAAATTTGGGTTCTTCCCAATATGAATTGCAGATTGATTATCACACAAGAGCTGTACAGGCCTTAAATTTTCAACCCTTAATTCCTCCAATAGCCTGACAATCCAAGTAATCTCAGCAGCTGCAGCTGCCATTGCCCTGTACTCAGCTTCTGAAGATGACTTGGAGATGGTAGTTTGCTTCTTAGATTTCCAAGACACAGGGGAATTGCCAAGTAGTAGAAGATACCCTGTGATAGACCTTTTGGAATTTGGACAAGATGCCCAATCTGAATCACTATAGGCCTGTACCTTTAGTTGAGAGGAAGCTTGTAGCAAAATTCCTTGACCCATTGTTGAAGAAATGTATCTCAAAACATGTTCTAGAGCTTGAATGTGAGGAATCCTTGGTTCTTGCATGAATTGGCTAAGGGTTTGCACAGAAAAGCAAATATCAGGCCTGGTATGTGTGAGAAAATTAAGTTTGCCCACCATTGTCCTGTATGCAGTAGAATCATGATACAAATCACCTTGATCAACATACAGCTTGYAATTGATTGGCAAAGGCGTTTTGGCTGGCTTTGTGTGATTGAAAAGAGAGGTCTGCAAAAGATCTTTTGTMAACTTTCTTTGAGTAAGTATAATGCCTTGTCTAACATATGTAACCTCAAGGCCAAGAAAATAGTGTAGGATACCCAAATCCTTGCTGCTGAAAATGTTATCCAAGTACCTTTTCAGAACCAAAACCTCATCAATATCATCCCCTGTCAATATAATATCATCCACATATATGGCAGCAACAACCAAACCCTTYTCCACAGACTTGAGGAACAAAGAATAATCAATTTTGGACTGAAWGAAACCTTGTTTAAGTAATTCTGCATGAAGCTTGGAGAACCATTGTCTGCTAGCTTATTTAAGCCCATATAAACTCTTTTTCAYTTTACACACCAAATTATTAGGGTTAGGAACACTAGGAGGCATCTTCATATATATTTCTTCATGTAGATCACCATGAAGAAAAGCATTATTAATGTCCAACTGATGTAAAGGCCAGTTTCTGCTTGCTGCAATTGCCAACAAACACCTGATTGTTGCCATTTTCACAACAGGAGAGAAGGTCTCCTCATAATCAACCCCATATTTCTAAGTAAAACCCTGAGCAACCAGTCTTGCTTTCAATCTTTCAAGAGAACCATTTGCCCTGAGTTTCACTTTATACACCCATTTACATCCCACTGCTTTCTTTCCTTTAGGTAGAACAGCTGTCTCCCAGGTGTGATTATTCTCAAGTGCCTGTATCTCTTTGTTCATGGCTTCCACCCAACCAGGATGTTGGGAAGCTTGAATATAGCTAGTGGGTTCAAGGATTTGAGAGGATTTTGCAATGACCTGTTGATTATTAATTGGAATTTCATTGAATGCAACCAAATTACACCAATGCTGAGATAAATTGCAGACATAATCCTTCAAATAGCTAGGTTGAGAATGAGTTATAGAAGATTGTCTTAAAACTGGTTGGGATGGAATTGATGTAGCTTGATGAGTGTTATCAGATGAAGGATTAGAAAGGTCAAGGTTTTGGAAAGAAACAGAAAGTGAATCAGTGTCATTGTTTGAAATAGGATCTTGAGAATTTTGAATTGAAGTGTTCAAGGTAAGTTCCTCTAAGAAATTAGAGGTATTATGAGGACCAGGATCATAAGTATTTTGTGYAAATTGAAAYGGTTCAGGCATTTCATTATGATCAAAGAAATTATAAGGTTTAGAAACAGGAAGAAAAATGGGATTTGCATGGGAATTTGATGGTGGTGTAAAATGATAAGGTAAATGATTTTCATGAAAGATCAAGTCTCTAGTTATCTGAATTTTGCCTGAATCAAGATTTAAAACCTTGTAGGCCTTTTGTCCAGCAGGGTATCCTAGGAAAACACAAGYGGAGGCTCTGGAATCAAATTTAGTTCTGTGGGTTTTGAGGGTAGAAGCATAACAGAGACAACCAAACACAAACGCTTAAATGAGTCCTGCTTAGCCCAAATAATCTCATAGGAATGATAATTCACACTTTTGAGTGGCATTCTGTTTATCAATAACATACAACACACCCCCAGTATTTAAAAGGAACCTTGGACTGAAAATAGAGTGTCCTAGCAGTCTAGTAAATGTATGCTTCTTTCTACCACATTTGTTGTGGGGTACCACACAACTCTTTTGATGAAAATTCCTTGGCATAAAAATCTCTCTTCATTCCTTTTCATGTGGACGGACACCTTTTAAGTTGAGGGCCTAACACCTGCGGTCTTTTATATGCAAAACCAAAGTTGTTCTTAAAAAGGCATAGCTATGGGTGATGAAACAAAATAAATTAGTCTAGTTTGCACGCTATGCGTATTGTTTTTTTTAATTGAAATTTAAATTTTAATGTTAAAATATGAATATTGATGATGAATTTACTATTTTATAAACAAAAAAAAATGATCACGTTGACATAACGAGAAAATAGAAAATAAATAAAAATAATCTATATGAACCAAGAAAATGATAAGGATTACAAAAATCTACTAAAGTGATATTTTCTGACAAACACATACATGAAAATTATAAAACCAAACAATGTTTGAAAAGTGAAAAAACCATTTATAAAAGAAAAAAAAGTTACAAACATAGAGTAGTACATACAAGTATACAATTAGAATTAGAGAAGAAAAGAAGTAAAAAGAATGTTTT
>SNQN01000785.1:99565-122627 GCA_008642245.1 Bassia scoparia | reverse complement strand
TACACCAGTTGGTCACAATTCCCGTTAGGTATCCGCATTCGTGTCATCAATAGTCAACACGCCTTTCGTGAGTACATTTTAGTGATTAGAACGCTCCTAGGTGCTAAAAAAACGTAATTGTGGCATCCTAATACATCGTGTTTACTCGTGAATACATGAGGACATCCCTGATACCGGGCCCACTCACCCATGCGGTCGAATTTTTACAGATCTATATTCGTACCATGCTCCCACCCACGATGCGTTACCTTTATGGGACCCGTGGGCCATTTATTGCCCAACGTTCATCGGGCCGTCCCGTGAAATAACCTTTCTACGCACAACGTGCCATTGCGCGCACTCCCCTCACTCGACCACACCTCCTCCCAACGCACTCACGTGCGCGCCACACATTCCGTGCTCAAGCCCACTACAAAGCACCTCGAGTGTAGTACCACAGCCCGCGAAGGCTCGCATACCTAACGGCCCCCACGTCCTAACATTTGGCGTACCTTACACTGGGCATAATCACCGACATTAGCGAAATTGGACAGACTTGAAAAGTCTCGTCTTCCTATCATCGCGTTTCTTTGATTTTCATTTGCATTACCTTCCGCATAATGGTCAGCCCTTACGGCTCCTCCTTCCGCGTCTCACTAATGAGCACTTTCTATGCTCAGACCTTACCATAAGGGGATACTTACCTGGTTTGCATTCTGTAAATTGATCGCATTGGCTCTAGGCAGCTATCCCGCCCACTCCCGTGATCGCACGTTACGATACGGCGACATAATGCTGTATCTATATAGCCCATACCATCCCGCCTAATTGCAAGTTGAAACCTGGCCCACAGCTCTCCCTTAGCGTCGTATACACTCAGACTATATTACCCTAGAACTGATTATACCTGGCTCTTGCCCTCAGTTCTATGTATATTGTGTATGTAGGTCCTAGCCATCCGACAGTTCTAGACATAAACACAACACTTTCATACATAGTCCATGATCATCTTTTAGTTCACACTCCTGCTTGCATTAACATACTGTGACTTTAGTTGACCCTCTGCCTGTAGTCTGCGACCCATAGTTTACTAGAACTGTTTTGCTTCCTTCAGACTCTTCGAACCCGTATGTCTTTGACCCTTGACCTCCTAGAGTCCATCCGACTGCACTCTGATCCTTACGGTCTTGACCCCTCTGACTATAGGTAGCACAGACTTTGACCTTAGACCAGTTGACTTTAGACTTTACATTAGAGTGACCATGTCCTTACGCCAACAAGGACTCCACCTCCTATAGTACCACCTAACCACTAGGCACATGTGCACCAACCATCCCAACTTGTCGTTTTCCTTTCAAAAAAACTCTGTCTAGACAAAAAAAAAATTCAAAAAATTCAAAAAAAATTTTCAAAACAATTTTCAAAAACGAACAGGCACCCTGCTTCCATGATTCACTTCCAGAAGCATGACCATAATTAGACACTGGCACTTCGATCCTTGCCTATTCATGTATTCAATAATGACCAAGAACGTTTCACTAAGTTTTTATTTCTTTGTAAAAGTGCACACGTCCGTCCTCCAAGCCCTTCTCGACCAAAGAGCTTGAGCCCTCAGCCTAGTCCAAATCCCTATCCTTCCTCCCAAACCTTCATCCATTCATACCCGCTCTAAACACTCACACCTTCAGTGCCATATTCCAAAAACCTAGCCCTTCTCCAACCTTCATCACCCATCAGCCCTACACCACAAACAATGAGCTCCCAACAAGAAAGCTCCAAAAAGCTTACGAGCAAGAAGTTAACGCCCTTAGGCACAGATCAAGGCCATTGAACTCAGGCCCCTCCCCCATTCCCTGTGACCAGCTTTGAAACGGCAATCAAAAAAGCCTGACCGGACCCCACCTCATCTACCAAGGACACAACTCTCAGTACCCCAACCCTTGCAACCAAACTGCCAAAGAGGATTTCCAGCCGAAGAGGTAACCCGAATTCAAGCAGAACCTGATGACCCATCGATATCCATATAAAGATTTAAGACCACCCCATCCGGCACTTTAAAGAATTGACCCGCCTTGTGTCCAACGCTCTTATCCCCTTTCCTTGAACCACCTAATGCACGAAATGTTCGCTTTCTCTCTTTCGCTGCGCACAAGAACAAAAGACACTTGTGGAACACTTCCACGCATTCATGGCAATCAACGAAGGTAACATTCAGACCACAAAGACATCCGTGTCCGAGAGCCTTTAAATCCTTAACAGGCAGCAAGCGAGCCACGGCAAGTTCCACCAACCTATCCTGACTAGATGGAGGGAGGTTGCGCTAGCACACCTAGCTCTCCTCCACTGAAGAAGACGACTGGCTCAAAGACCTTACATTTCTACACCTCCACATAATTGACAAAGATCACTCTCAGTATCACTCCTGCACCTCACCACATTCGCAAAGTCTACGCACATTGCGAGTGACAGAGTATGAGAATGATCTTCTAGAGTCTGTAGCCTTAGAGACGAGTCTGATAGTCCCTTTCCTACTGATACTCATTCGTTTATCCATTTCGAGCTCTTACTGTTCATTAGGTTAGATTCAGTTCTTGCAATTACATCATGTAATAAATTCTTTTTTAATAAAGTTCTTTGTCTCATTTTTCTTTAGGCCTACCATATCCAGTTTGTGCTTAACTTTAATGAATCAAATTAATGATCTCCGACCTCACAATTCTTATGCACATTGCCAAAATCGAGTACACGCCTTCCATCTTCTATAGCTCACAAAAACCTCTTCCCCCCATTCCCTTCATCACCATCATATCAAAATCCCTACCCCTTGAGCCAAAACACTCATCAGCCTTCTTGCTTCATCACCCACATCGACCCAACCCTTGGACCACTGCAGAAAAAGACATTGTGCAAAAGGAAACAAAAAAGAGAAAAAATATAACATGGGCAAAGCAAAAAGAAATCAAGTCTAAATACACAACGTCATCACAATGTGCAAAATCAATCCAATGCAAACCAAGTGTCAAAGCCCAATTCACCAGACAAAAAACAGAGTCCAAAAACACACTGCGCACCGTGAGTTACTTCTAATCATCAAGCCGTTTCCAACCCATCAAAGGACCACGCCCACATTACAACCACAAAAGCCGGCCTCTCACACGATGGCTGTCCAAATCATCCACAGAATACGAACGTCTGATTCCGTAAGGATACGTAGAAAGCCTTCTTCTCGTCCAACCCCAATTCTGAGTTCATCATATGGTTTGATTCTCTTAAAGTCACTGAAGCACAAATTCCTAGTGTACACCCGACATTAGACTCGAGTTTGAACCACATCAATTCCCAATTCACTTACCCTTAGTCACAATTTTAGCCATTGCTCTTTTCGAACCTTCTAGCCTATTCTTTCATCACCTTAACTTCTCTCCTCAATCTCATCTTTAGCTCACTCTGCATCATTATCCTAGCTCTCATCAAGCATATTGCGAGCATTTCCCTCCATGTCTCTCCTCATTCACAAGTCAGCTCAATTACTATTTGGCAAATCATCACATCCATCATTCCTCTCTCCTCAGTGCAAGCATTCAGGCCTAATTACTATTTGCAAATCAAAATCACTCCCTCATCCTTACCATTACACCACGAAAAAGCTAAGCCCAAAACCCATGACTCCACAACTGTCACAGCCTTACCTTCTCATCAACATTGCCCTAACCTCGAAACTCATCAAGCTGGGGGCTCGACCCACAAAACCAACCATCAACACCACAAACTTAAGCCATTCCACCACCCAAACCCATGGTTGGGGCTCACTGCACACATGCATCACTTTGCTCGAATGGGGCTGAACGCTTCAAGTCCCGCATCTAGAAAGCATCTTACCATTAGTCAATTTCCATTGTCATTTCATGCATTAGACCTAGAATAACTTGCATACTGCATATACCATTGCAAACACTTCATAAGCATCTTTCGCATGAGTTTACATACATCATCCTGCATATGCATCCTGCACAAACACATTGCACCATTGCACAAACACAAACCTTGCCACATTGCACAACTACACCACTCAACACGAGCTAGCCATCTACATGCACTTGCCTTGCACAACGCCTATACGGCATCAGCTTACCGATTGTTGCTATACGCAATTTCCCGAAAACCAAGGTCAGCCGTAGGGAGAACCAATCAAATACTTTGACTTCGTCTTGCAATTTTCGTCTCTGCAGACTCAGTCAAAGGGGGCCTTTTTCAATATGTGCACACTTCGTCGTCTCACGATTTCTCCGCCTACAGAGATCCAGCACAAGCATCTTTCGGTCTCGATTTCTCCTGCTACAGAAATCGCTATGCACAACATCTTCGGTCTACGATTTTCCCGCTACAGAATCAGCACAACCATCTTTGGTCTTATGTTTCTCCCGCGTACAAAATCTCCAACAAACATTATCTCGGGTCTTGAATCTTCCCCGCTACAGAAGTTCCGTCACACATTTTCGGTCTTGAATCTTCTCCCGCCTACAGAAGTTCCTCAGCACTATCTTCGGGTCTTGAATCTTCTCCCGGCTACCAAGAAGTATCGTCAGCACATGCTTTGGGCTTTTGGAATCTTCTTCTTCGGTGTCCTCAAGAAAGCTTTCGCGCATTCTTCGGTTTGAACTTTATCTACCGCACGCAGAAATAGTCATAACATCATTTCTAACTACTGCCCCAAACAAACGCCAAGGACCTCCGCTACAGGGAAGTATAAAACCATCCCGAATCCAGGCCGTTCACTGAGGGCCACAAACCCTCACAATGCTGGTCCACAGGTTAAAAAACAACATTTGTTGCATCGGCCGACGTACCGGCTAAAGGGTAACTCAAGAGTCGCAGAACGTTTTAGTTCTCTCCGTCCCGAATTACCGATACTTGACTTTCGTCTTACGAGACAATCGTCTTCTTCAGACTCAGCAAGTGGCGCTCTGTAGACACCTGAAAATGTTCCCCAAATGAGTAATCCGTGATAAACACAATACCGCGTGTGCGTCCGATTATGGGTTCGAATCAGAGCAAAGATGCTTTGAATTCATAAATTGAAGATACGCGCCCTAGTCGTACTCGGGAAAATACTGACTCTCTATGAGCGACAATCTAGAGTATCTTTCTTCTGGTTTTACTAATAGTCTTTATCAAGGATTTTCAAGTTTTCATAAGGCGAGTTCTTCTCATGCTTTTGTGTATGTTCAGTCATGTCCGTCACTTTTCTGAATCGTCAGCATTCCGCCGTAATTTAAATTATTTTTCTGATTTCTATGATTTCTATGATAAAAAAAAATATTTTTCAATGTTTAAATCGCGAGACGAAACAGCAGAAAAATGGAATTAATTAGAAGAATACTCCGGAAAACTGAACCTTCTAGAAATTTAAACTCCGCTTGGAGACAAGGTGTCTTAGGGCGTCGAATCAAAGAGAATCCGAATAAATCGGAGGAAATCAAAACTATTCGAGTTCATTTGAAAAAATACACATAAATGCATTGCTATATACGCAACTACTGAGCGTATATCGCTCAACAGCGAAGGTATCTATCACGCTCAACTAGAGGTCTCTAATCAAGACTTTACGAAAATTGACCACAAATATGAGAGTGGCGTATATACGCTGTATACGACCGTGTATATACGCAGACCAAGCAGCGTATAACGTCCATACTACAGCGTATATACGCTAGTTTCTTTGCCTCCAAACTGTTCCATCTGCCCTATAGAATACCCTTGGCCTTGCTCAGTCCGACACCATCGAATTCACTCTCTTCCTACGCCCTACTCTCTCACTCTCCCTCCTAGAAATACTCAAAAACACTCCAAAACATATTATACTTTCGTCTTTAGTTCAAACATATTCTCTTATCGAATCAACAACATAACAGAGGATTGAATTCTGAGTTACTCACCAATATCTCTTTCACTTTCTTTTATAGTTGCACTAACCATTTATGAGTTTAATAGAATTATAACAATGTAGAACTCACTCTTACGTCTTTCATGTAAATTATGTACGGTTTTCACACTTGTTTGCAAGGTTTCACTGGTTTTTGTTTTCATGTGTCATTTCATTATTAAGTTAATCATTCAATATCTAAACGATCGTTATCTGTATATAGCAAGTGAAGCGAGAATCCAATTGCACTTGCGTTTATCAAGGACTACACTATCATCTCTTGGTTTTCACATGTGCAATTCAAGGCAAAGATGTCGTTTCTATGCGTTTACAAAACTAACATGTTTTCTTTGCAATTCTTAGACGAGTAAGACATTATCATATACTGAAGATCATTAAACTTCATATTCTATTGCATATTGTCATGTGTGTACATTGTATATATTTTGCATTAAGACAAAGACCGAATTACTGTAATCACTTAAATCAGAATTTAACTATGCCCCTCAGTTTTTGGCACACGTTTATCTACACGATAATACCAAAATGGGTCATATTTCTAGCATATATAGTCCGCCTGTGCCATAATAATAACACGCTTTCGTCAGTAATTTTAGGTTAGGAACGACTCTTAAGTGAGCTAAGAAAACGTAGTTAAGTGTGTGCTATCCAATGATCGTTTTAATGCGAATACTAATGAGACCGATTAGGGCCGCTACATGCGCGGAAATGGGTACAGAATCTGATTCTACCATGTACACCCTGAACCCACGATGGTTACTTGATTGACGTGCCATGATTTGGCACCCAACGTTCGGGCGTCGTGAATACCTTTTCTAGAGCACCCGTGCGACTCGCCCATCACTCGAACAATGACCCCAACGCACGCACGTCGGATTCGTGGCTCAGCCACGCACAATCACCTCGATGTAGTAACCAAAGCCGCACGCCCCGCTACGTGAGGGCCCGGCCACGTCCACAGCAGATGCTTTTGATCATTGAGCTTTCTATTTTATCTGGGCTTTAACTTTTGAGATTCCATTTTTTTTGGAATGCCCCACTGCATTGACTTTTGATTTTTGTCTTTTTTCTCTTTTTTTTTTCCCATTTTATTATTTTTTCTTTTGTCTTATTGCACGTGTTCTTTCCTACGCACCGTTTGTCCAAGCTTAGTCGACTCACAGTCCTGTATGGGGTGATCGAGAAAGACAAATGGCTAATGTATTGCGTGGCTTCAAAAGGTTGCAAGATTTATTATGAACCAAAGTGAATGGAATGAATAGTCAATTTGTGGAAGCTGTGAAAGACAGGCCTCTCTTCGCATATGTTCAATTTCAATAATTAAATAGTAATTAGAATTAAACCAATGGGCCAATGAGATGTTAACTGTGCATAGATTAGAAGTAGATATCTCAAAAACAAATGAAAACATTTTATGTGATAATGAAAGATAACATACATCGCTGTATCTTTAAGAACACATAACTCAAGAAACATAAATGAATTATATGTTAAGACTAGAACTACAGTAGACTCAATCTAAGAAACGCATGGGTCGATCATTGACTCCCACCACCTTGGCGGGTGACTCATGGTTCATTTTTAGCAAGTGGGCTGTGGAGAATGTTTCTTATCCTTCGCTTGAGGGACTGGGACACCATCTACTCAACCATGTCTAATTTCCTGAGCGTCAAAACGATGCATCTCAGTGTTGTACCCCTTCCCTTGTCTGGAACTAGCAATAAGCTTCGGGTTCCAATTCAACTATTCTTGTTCTCTTAGAGGATCTGGAAGTGGGCATCCATAGTCGCAAGTGGCGCCTTTCAGTTACCTGTCAAGGCCTCTTCAAAGCTAAGCCCCCCAAATGAAAAAAGCTGTCCTTATTGACGTCCCTAGACGTCCTCGTGTAAGAAACACTCCGGTCTCGAGTGGTGTCATAGTGTATATGGGACTTCCATATACCGTGGCCTTTGGGAAAAAGAGATCCACCTTCTCTTGATTAAAGTCCCCACGTTACCCTTAGCTCTGGCTGAATCTTCCTCAATAGGAGGCCAAACCGCTTAAAGGACCCCTCTAGACCATGATCACAATACAAACCTGGCACAGAGAGCGTGGGACGTTTCTCATGACCATTGCGAACTTGACTTCCTCATCGTCGAGTCATTTGAGGCCTTCTCCATCCACCTTATTAAGAAAGTTAGAGAAATTTTCTCTCTCACCTTGCTTGTGCCTCATAGTTCACGAGAGACCGACAGGGAAGCTGGAAGTCCTGTACTCTGTTACTGCCCTATTTGGAACTCAGGTTGAATATATCCCAATACATCGAGGCTCTGGGCTTGACACACACACTTGCGCAGGTCGTAACCTGACGCTCTGCCCCTGAGTCCGTACCAAAGTAATAGGAACACAGATGCGAACAACTCTGATGCTAATTCCCTAAGACCATTAATATGAAAATACAGAGGTGTCCTCTGGTCTTCAGTTCCCTTGAACTTGGAAATCGAGTGATGACAAAACTTCTTAGGAGCTGCCCTTAATTCATAATCAGCAACTACGGGCCCCTTGAAACTGAATTTTCGGACCTCTCTTGACCAAACTCTTCTCAGTTCTCCCCCTTTTTCCACGTCTCAGTCTCTCGAGACTGACTGGCATTCAGCACGTCTTCTTCCTCCCCGTCAGACTCGGAGAGATATTTCCATGGGTCTCTTTCTTTCAGCTCAACCAATGCGTAGCGTGTCATATGGGCATCGAGGACCACGAGATCACAACTCGAGCTTTTCTAGTAGAATAGCTGTGGTTTTCGAGTTGCCATGAAGTTCTTTTATCAGAAAGAGCATACGCGTCGGGTTTGGCTCTTGTTACTCTTCGTAGGACCCCAGACAGTTCCAGTCTTTGCGATCTTCTCGTCTGAAATCAAGAATCACACTTATTAGAACCCAGAAAAGCGAAGACATCTACGTGAAACTCTAAAACAAACCTAACTCAGTCTTCGAGTTCTGGACTTAAGGAACTGAATCGAAGTAGACTTAATCGTCTTAGAGAACTCCACATAGAATTATGATTTAGAGCTGAGTGGCATAGTACTCGAGAAAGGATTCAAACCTAAATGGCCCATATTCAGAATTAAGGACCCTCTGTAGACCTACGAGCCACTAAAGGTTATTATATGACCTAGCCATGAATCAAAGTTCCTAGGTTGAGTCTATGATCGAAACAGTTCAGTTTTAGTTCTTAAATGAAGTTGAAGCGACCTATCAAAGAGATTCAAAGCTCTTGGGTGATATTATCGAAGTTCTCTATCAGATATCTAAACAGTTCTTGAATAAGATTGAATTAAACCCATAATTCAGGTTTATGTTCAAAGGTCAATCAAGCAAGTTTTAAAGATTCTTGAGATTGGAATCGAACCTCAGTCAGATTTCTAGTCGATGGAGTTTGAAATGAATTGGATGGCCATAATGGATCGTCAAAATTCATGTCTAACCATAGATAGGAGACTGGGCTTTGTGGTTAAAATTTGGACTGAATGAAAGTCACAAGTTAACAACAATTGATTGACAACAAACATCGATTTAAATCACTAAGGTCGTGACTAAGGAATATAGTCGGCTTGGTTAAGTCTAAGTGCTACATGCCTAAGAAGTGAGCTGGGTCCAATTTCACCACAAACATGGTGATGTCATGCCGAGATCCCTTCATCACGCACTAGTAAACTGCATTACCGGCATGGCGGGAAGACTACCTTAGCATGTATGCATTACCGCTGCAAAAGGTAAAATCCCTTAAGGTATTGACTCGAACAGCCCATATGAGACCAAAGGTGCCTAGGAAATGACTATTCAAGGACAAAGCAAAATTTATTGATATAATAGAACTATCGAACTCAGTCTGTCCCCCCAAATGTATATCCCCAGTGAAGTCGCCAAAAACTGTGAGCCTCGCCCCGCCTAGGGCGTGCCTCACTCAGTTCATGGAATTGAGCCATGGATCCAGATGTGAGCTTGGTGTGTGTCGAATTGAGAGAATCGCACTTGCTATATAGGTTATCACGGAATGCTCGAAACATGGTGCCAAACAGTGCCCCACATAATAGGTCCAGTAACAAAGTGGGATGTTCGGGCATGTACAGATTGAATCAGTAATACCAATCCGCCCTGCGAGTGAGCGGCTCTTACCGGCTATGTAGTCAATAATAAACAATTGAATTCAAAGAGCCTATTAATTGATCTGAAAGCGCACAATTAAATTATAGGGAGGCCTATATATTACAAGCAATATTATATGGACAACGATGCTTAGTTGTAAATAATCCAGGTCTTAGAAAAACCGTCGTCCATGTTACTGACTTAATTGTGACGCAATTGAATTCCCGGTCTTGTTTAAGATAGTAATCAAGTGAGAAATAATAACAATACGGATACAGTCACCCATGAAGATACATAAATATAAAAACAACTATATCAATATAGTACGCATCCCTCACTTGTATTGCATCAAAATTTATTTTATTTATATGAATAACAATTAAATCGAATAAAACGTATTCGTTGAGATGATGCTATCTACAAACACAAGAGAATTTATATTACAATGTACTAGCAACAATAGATAGCAATGAAATAAAGTACAATGAAATTAACGAAAGTAAACATGTAACCCTATTATTTACAATGAATAATAAAAAAATGGTGAGTTTCTACATTTGTTGATGTTATTGAAACGCAATAATAATTGTCAAATTAAAAGTGAAAAAGAAAGATAAGGTCGAAAAAGATGTTTAAGGAGTAATCCAGATTTAAACTACCTGATTTCGCTTGTGAATCGAACGAACGATGCTTGAAACAAGAACGAATTGTTAGAGTTTTGAGAGAGGAAGAGAGAAGACTAATTAAGGACAAAGAAGAATCAGAATACGTTCAGTGTCTCGGAATGATGCAAGGAGGCAGTATTTATGGCACGAGGGCACGAGGACAAGAAACCCTCGTATATAGCAGAGGCTGCGTATAAGTCAAGCGTGGCGTATATACGCAGTCTGCGTTATAGCCAGGGACTCTGGACATGAACCTCAGTATATATGGCAGAAGCTGCATTACTACGCAGAAATTATGGAGACATCCCAATAAAAAAATCCTAAAAATAAAGAAAAATAAATAAATAAAGAAATTCTTTGCCCCATTGTATTTTCCTCGCTCGAAAGTTGCCGAGTATGCATCACAGTATTTCCAAACTTTGTGAGTTCAAAGCATCTTTCTATCGAACATTGCAGACCGCGTACGTTTCACCCACGGATTTACTCATTCGGCGAGAACACATTCTTTAGGTGTCACACTCGACCACCCTCTACAACCGTCGCGAACACCCCCAAATAAAACCCCACCCGATCGAACCAGCCCCCAATCAAACCCACATTTACGAAAACCCAAATAAAAACTTCAATTCGCAAACACCCAAAAAAAAAAATCAAACCTAAGGTACATGAAAACAACAATTTGCAATTAAAATATAAAGAATCAAACCAAAGTTGATTTTTCGAATCGAATTCATCCAAGGGTTTAAATTGATTTAGGGTTTTCGGTGGAGTGAGGTTTTTGGTAGAGTGGGGTTGTCAGTGGAGTGGGGCTAATGGGGGCGAAGGGGCTGGAGCGGTTTGGCGAGTGGGGTGGGGCCAGTGGAGAGTGCTGGTCGAAGAGGGTGGTGGAGTTGGGGTGGTCGAAGGAGGTGGAGGGGGGGTGGCTGATTTTTTTTTATTTTGTTTTTTTTCTAAATAAAGTTAACCTTAGTTTTGGTAAAATGAATCAATAAGGTTAGCTTGTGGAAGATTAGCAAAATTGACGGGTACATTAGAGAAGGGAAAAAAATATGGGTATTTTCTAGAAAACGCGATTTTGCAAGGGTACACCGTAGAAAATCCCAATGATTTTTGTGTCTACGTTCAATGAATCCGTGTAAGAAAAACTAGGGGATGAACCTAGACTATCTTGGGGAGAAATCCCACCAAGTGAGAATTGAGGAGCGATGGTATCAATCGACTTTTTTAAAGCTTTTCATTTGATACCATCTTTCCTCATAGCATCATATTTGTTTTTGCAAGTACTAGGGTTGTTTAATGAACGTGCAATTCTTTTCTCTCACAACAAGAAAATCGATTTCGGCCGACCGAATTTACCGACCAAAAATTTTGTGGTCGGTGATACCGACCGACACCGACTGAAAACAGTCAATAAGAAATTACCGACCGATTTAACGATCGGTAATACAGACCGTTTTGTTTTCGGTCGGTGAGAGGTTTTTTGGTGCAAAATAAGACCCTCCTTAAGAAAAATGGTCACCGACCGATAAATCGGTCGGTATGCATTTAGAAAAGGGTTTTTCTATAAAATACCCCCGAGTTTTCGTGTTTTCTACAAAATACACCCAATGTTTTTTTGTTCTACAAAATACCCCTAAGTTTTTAAACCCTTCCACAACATAACCAAAATGGTTAAATTTAACCAAAGTTGGTTAATTATAATATTTTTTTAAAAATAAAATAAAAATAAAAAACCGCAACAACTCCCCCTCCTACTCCCACTGCACCACTCCTCCACAAACACTAACACCACCAACTTGGCCACCAACCATTGCGTCACAACAACCACCCTCCTCGCCAACACCAACACCAACCACCACGCCACAACACCAACCCCAATCGAAACCTACCCACCTTCAACACCAATTCGAACACCATCGCACCACCTTCAACTTTGAACACTATCGAAACCGTACCCAACCATGGAACCACCGCCATAATCAACACCATCAACCCACCTTCAACCCCAATCGAAACCTACCCACATTCGAAACATCCTGATTCGCAAAACCGCCCACCTTCAAACTCCCAACCCAGAATTCACTGCCATGAAGTCAATTTCGAAAATTGATTTGAAAATTGATTTCCAAAACCGATTGAAAAATATTTGATGTGTCTTGATTCGAAAGTTGATCGAAAAATAGATGGTGGGATCTTGATTCGTAAATTGATTTAGGTGGGTGGTGGTTTGAATTGAGTTCGTATATGCAGCGGTTTCTAAGATGGTTTGGTGGTTTATGGGATGGGTGGTGTAAGTGGTGGTTGGTGTGGTTGAAGAGTTTCGATGGTGGTTGGTGTTGGTAGAAAACATTGGGTGTATTTTATAGAAAACACGAAAACTCGGGGGTATTTTATAGAAAAACCCAAAAAATAAAAAGCTGAAATTGAAGCATACGGGTGGGCCCTTCCTCATAAGTCATAAGCCTCTTCCTCATAAGTCATAACATCTCATAACCTTCTCTCTCCTCTCAACTCTTTCTCTCTCTTCCTCTGTCTCCACCCTCACCAACCGCCTCTTTCTCCCTCTCCACCCTCACCAACCGCCGCCGCTCCTCCAAGCTTCTCTTCTGCCGCCGTTCCTCCAGCTTCTCCTCTGCCGCCGCTCCTTTAGCTTCTCCTCCGCCGGTGTCTTTGGACGAACTCAGGTGAGTTTTCCCTTTAATTTGTTTTTTTTATTTTCTGTTATTTTAGATTTTCTTTTGCTTTCGTTTTTGGGGGTTATTTTAGAATGGATTTTGATTTCAAATGTAGATCTAGGTTTTCTGTTTTTGGGGGTTATTTTAGAATGGATTTAGATTTCAAAAAAAAATTCGTCTGGGTTAAGTAATTTTATTGATTTTCAGTTTTAAATTTTTTTTGTGATTTTTTTGTTTTAAAATAAAATTCGTATATAACTATTTTTTTGTTTTAATTTTGTGATTTCTATTTTTTTTATTTTCTGATTTCTTCTGATTTTTTAATTCTTGATTTCATTTTTTGTTTAGTGTTCAGATCTAGTTTTTTGTTGTTCAATTTTGAATTTTGTTTTATTTATTTCGTTATTTTTGGTTTTATTTTTCGGTTTTGTTTTAACATTCGTTTTTTTTCAAGTGTTTTACAAATTTTCGATTTCCATATTTATCAATTAAGGATCTCGATTCTTTTTGTTTTCTGAATATGTTTGGGGGTTCTATTTTAGTTTTCATTTTCTCATAATTTTTTTCAATTTTTTTTACAAATTTTGTGTAATTTTTGGATTTTTTTTCATTTTTTTGTTAATGTCGTTTTGTTCTTGAATTTTCATTTTTGTCGTTTTCGTCTTTATTTATTATTTTCTGAAATTCTATATTTATCTTCCTTCTTTTTATTTTTCACTTCTAACTTTGTAATCTGACTTTGTGTTATGTTCTTTATCAATAGGTACAAATTGTTCGTTTTTTGGATTACAATTCGAGCATCAAGAATCAAAATCTGGAGTTGTATATTTTCTTAAGGAATTTTGTTTTTGAGAAATACAAAATTTAATTTTAGAATAAAATTATCTGTCGGGTATGTCAATTGTAATTCTTTTATCTGTAATTTTTTATCCTTTGTATATTGTGTTGGTTATGGCTCTTTGAACTCTGTATCTTGTGTTAGTTATATCTTCATATAAAATATTTGTTCTTCTTTGTTTGCGGTGAAAGTAGGACTGATTACTATCAGCCTACTTTCAACTTTTTTTTATTTTGGACGCTAACCTTTACCGACCGATGTGCGGTCGGTAAATATTTTGTGTTTATTAAAAAATCCTTTACCGACCGATTATTCGGTCGGTAATACCGACCGATTTCTTTTCTGTCGGTGTTACCGACCAAATAATTGGTCGGTAAAGGATTTCCCTCTCAATTTTTTTGGTAAAGTAGCCTTACCGACCGTATAATCGGTCGGTAATACCGACAAAAAGCAATCGGTCGGTATTACCGTCCGAGTAATCGGTCGGTAAAGGATACTTTCCCTCCAAAAACTCAATCGTCGAAATCGGTCGGTAGTAGCGCACCGACCGATTTTCGGTCGGTGAATTTTTTTTACCGACGATCGTTAATCCGACCGAAAATCGGTCGGTAAACCCCTTTACCGACCGAAAATCGGTCGGTGATGACGGTCGGCCGAAACGTTTTTTCTTGTTGTGTCTACTTCATCATGAATTTCTTTCCACTTAGCTCTAGAATGTACCGGAAGCTTCCGAAACGAGTCATTTCGCTCGGGTGCATATTTTTGCTTCGAAAATTCATAACTAATTTTTTACAAGTCCGAAAATTATGGAAAAATATGCATAACTTTACTTGTAAAACATAGTATATTGTTTTAAAATTTTGTCAATTTTGGAAATTTTTTCATAATTTAATTAATTATCGCAAAATTAATTAAATTGTTGAAAATTCCAAAAAATGCCAAAAATGCTTAGAAAAATCCATAAAAATTCTGAATAATTCTTGAAAAATGTTTTAAAATAATTTAATATTATTTGAAAATTAAAAATCATTTTTAAGGGTGCTTTTTGTAGGGAAATGTGCTCGGTGTAGTGAAAACCTGCCTTTTTAGGGTTTGTAGGGCCCTAGCTCTCTCAATTCAGCTTGTGTGGTTCAAAGGGGTGTCTTATCATCGGCCGTCTTGGGCTAGGGACAAATGTTGGTATCTACAGTGGTCAAGAATGGTCCGATTGTCATAATTAAGACAGATTCTGATGGAAACAAGATTCCTAAGAAAGACAGTGAATTAGTACTTGCTGAATACAAACTGCTGGAGAAGAATGCCAAAGCAATGTCAATTCTGTAATAGGCCATAGGTGAGAATGAAACAAACCGAATCTCTGGTTGTAGTAGTGCAAAGGAGATTTAGGATACCCTCGAGCTTGCGTTTGAGGGAACTAGCGAGGTAAAAAGGTCCAAAATTGATTTACTTATGTCTAGGTATGAATTTTTGGCTATGAATAAAAAATGAAAAGAAAATTATTGTTTTCGTAGATTTATGACAATTGTCAATGATCTTAGATCTCTTGGCAAGAAATTTTCTAATGAGGATCTTGTGAGAAATTTTTTTGCGCAATTTAACATATGCATGGACAGTCAAGGTAACATCGATCTATCAAGCAAAAGATCTGTCCACCTTGTCTTTGGAATAGCTGATTGGTTCCCTCATGACTCATGAGATGTTGATTGATTCTAAGTCTGAGAAGGAACTAGGTAGAGGCATGGCTTTTAAGGGGACAGTAAAAGAGGAAGAAGATGAGATTGACATGATTGCCAAAAGGTTTGAGAGATCACTTCGTGACCAGAGGAAGAACCCTCAAAGGTAAGAATTTTAAGAAGTCTAACTCCTCTTCTATAGGTTGCTTCAAGTGTGGAGATAAGGGACATCTCATTCAAGATTGTCCTAAGTGGAAGGACAAATAGTCCAAGCCTGGAGATAAGCGAGCATTCAAGAATGCTATGATAGCATCAATATGGGGTGACTCTAATTCATGTTCTGATGAGGATGAAGAATCACCTAATCCTCGTGTATGTCTAACTGCTTTCACAAACATTRAGGGAGACAACACTGACTTAGGAACCAGGGAGGGGAACCAACACATCCAGAAAATGCTTAATGGCGAATAAGGATGTATTGCATGAACACAAGGTAAACTTAGAGAAAGTTAGGGAAGATATGCATGAATATGATAGAGAAAATATGCTTGCCTGTATTAATTCTTTATTAGATGAATGCTATATGATAGAGACTTACATAACTGACAAAAGAAAACTTAAACAAAAACGAATTGAATGTGATATTGCTGTTGCCAGTTGTGATCACCTAGAAGAAGTTTGTCATGAACTGAAAAATCAAGTAGAAAAACTAGAGGTTGAGTTAGATAAGTGTAAGGGGGAACTAGAAAGGGCAAGATCCTCTAAACCAATATATCCTAGTGATGGTTAGGAAGATTTAACCTCCTGGTTCCCAGAGACTTATCAACCACAAGTGAATTCCTTGATTTTTCACCAGCTAGAAGTAAAGCAAATTCTAGTAGTAGAACTTCCTTGTTGAAAGCCTTTGAAATATTGGCCCGCATCCTAGAAGATTCACAAAAGGAAATTGCTTCACTTAAAGCTGTACAGTTTCATGTTTCCCCTACAGGTACCAGTGTGGATATTGATGAGATGATTGATGAATATGAAGGGAAAATTTGTGATTTGCATGCTGAGATTTATCGATTAAGAAAAGGAAAATAGCCAATGGTGCTTGTCATGACTATTGATCCTATGTTWTCAAAACTTAATCTACAACTTGAAGCTTTAAAAMGTGACTTTGATTTTCTAAGAGAGAAAAAATGAGTTGTTGACTAGAACACTTGAAACTAGGGAAAAAGAACTTCATGATAGTCATAGGCATGTCAACAAACTATTGACTGCACAAGAAACATTGAATCCGTTGACCTCATTAAGATTCGTTACACCAAACAAAGAACCAGGACTGACTGGTCTCCTAGGGAAACCACATGGATAAAAGAATTCAAGAGAGGTAAGTATGTCATGACCAAAGACATGCATGTTTGTTATCACTGTGGTATGCATGGACAAAAAATTTATAATTGTCCTGCTAGGAAGAAGAGTGTGGATAAGAACAACAAACATGTGAAGTTAATTTGGAGAAGGAAAGACCAACAAGAGCATAATATTGTTAAAAAGGGACCCAAGGAAAATTGGTTCCTAAACCTAATGTTTGATCTGTTCTTGCAGGCTAAAGTGAAGGGAAGTACCTATTGGTATTTAGATAATGGATGCACAAGACACATGTCTAGGGATAAGAAGTAATTCCTTTCACTAGTAGCCTATGATGGTGGAAGTGTCACCTTTGAAGATAATAGCAAGGGAACCATCACTGGTTCAGGTAAGGTAGSTAAGACACTTTCACAAGAAATAKATGATGTTTATTATGTTGATGGCTTGCAACATAATCTTTTGAGTATCTCACAACTRTGTGACAAAGGAAATAGAGTTAAGTTTCAAGCCAACCTTTGCCACATAGTTAACTCACAAACASGTGAWCTTGTATGTGAGGGAACTAAGAGAAATGATGTTTACATTACTTTTYCGGATCARATTSCTCAAGTMAAGTCCATTTTTTTGAAAGCTATTTCTAACAATAATCAATGGATTTGGCATAAGAGGTTTGGACATGCCAGTTTGACACTCTTGAATAAACTTAAGTCTCATGACTTGTATAAACTTCCTAAACTCAAGATAAGGAACAAGGTCTGTTAGAATGTTCAAGGGAAACAAGTCAAATCTCTCCACCCAAAATTTTAGAGCATCAGTAGACCCTTCAACTGAATATTATTTATGGTACCATCGTGTACAAAGTCAATAGTCATAGATATTCTCTTATGTTAATATTATCCCAAAGTACACTTGGTAGATTATCTACACCAAAGGATGAAATTCCATAGCTGTAGCATTGTGATAAACAGGGGAAAACCAGCTACACAAGCTGTTCATAAGATCATACCATGTACTGAATTTAAATGTACTTTATGATTATTTAGGAACATGGATGTGATCACAAACTTCTCAGCCCCAAAACACCACAACAAAATAATGTTGTGAAAGAAAAATTAGAACTTCTTGAGGGAATCGAGACATGCTCATTGAGAGTTTCCCTTAAGTTTCTGGTAAAGCGTTACACTGCTTGTTATATTCTAAAATTCTCATAGACCAAAGTTAAATAAACTCCTATTAACTCCTTAAGTCATAAACTCAATATGCATACTTCGTATCTGGATGTAAATGCTATACCATATAATGGAAGAACCAACTTGATAAAATTCACTCAAATATGAGAATCTTCCTTGGATATTCTGCTCAAAGCAAAAATATAGATTTTCAATAAGACACTCTAGTGTTGAAGAGGCCATGTATATTTAGAATTAACATTTCACTAGTAGAAAAAAGCTCAAAAACTGCTGATTGGCATGAAAGTGCGGTTTAACCCACTTTGACGCCACAGCTTTCACAAAATTCCTCAAAAGATTCATATATAAAACCACACTTTGGGAGTACTCAACAAGCTGCGCGTTTTTAGCTAAAACCGGCAACTTTTTCGTTTCAAAAGCTGCGTTTTAGCAAATAAACCGCAGCTTGAGTGATTCAAAAACTCAAGTTATGCCTAAAAAACCGCATCTTTTAACAGCCCCCCCCCCAAAAAAAAATTTGTTATTTTCATCCTAAAATGATAGCCAAAGTGTTACATATACATATAAATATCAATTTCCATTAAAATTGGGTATGAATTACAAATACAAGAGTATTGTTACAAAATTAGTCTTCGTACAATGCAAATATCATGAATGACAACTTAAAATAAAATTACAACAAGTTACATAGTTAAACGTTACATAGCTGAACCTGTTGCTGCTGGCTGCGGCTGCTATTCTGCATTCTGCCCTTGTTTTGTCTTCTGCATCTGCAATGGACCAAAGACCAAGGCAGAATGGCCTTGGGTCTGCCGGGGCTGCTGCTGTCCTGTCGTTGTTGCTCGCTACTGCAGTAAGTACTGCATAGAAACCAAAACCAGGGCTGCCCTGTTGCGAAGCCAAGGCAGCCACTTGCTGCCATTCCTAATCAGTTAACAAGCAGCCAGTTACAAGTCAAGTTGAAAGCAAACACACCAAAGGTACAAGTCAATAAAGAGAAAGGTTAGAGTCCCCAATTTACCAAAGGTAACACACCAAACACTATTAGCATAAAATTCAAGTCCACCAATAAGAGTTTATTCTACCTAAAAACAAGCACAATAAATTAACAATTTCAAGAATCCAATTTTAATAACTCGGCTCAATCAGCTCCTCCTGACTTAGACAAGGGACCAACAACAGGCTTTTCTGACTGCACAAGCATGCTTGAAGCAAAACTTTGTGATAGGGAGGTCTTATAAGAAGATAAAAGATTGATAGAGTCCAAATGCATCAGATCTTTGTTCTTCTCCAAAAACCCTGTCGTATCATATGAAACCTACAAAAAGTAGCAGTGTCATAGTGTTATAGTCGGAATAAGATAGGAAGTTAAAACACTTGATTATGCCCCACAAATATTGAAGAAATTAAGAAAACACAATAATAAAGACTCTTTAATCAAGAATCATTTCCAACAGTTAAGGAATTAATGGTTTTTCCCCGACATCTACACTATACATTAAAAATGTCTGCTACCTGGACCCAACATCTTGAAAATGACATAGTACCATAACAAACATGACTTGGGAATGTTGGGATTGCTTTGCACTGTTTACTTATCTTTCAAAGAAAACGAAGAAATTTAGAGTGACCCAAAATCAGAGCCCAATAAGCCAAGACCGTTCAATTGAAATGAAGTTTATTTCACTTTTAATTCAATAATGTGAATTAGTTATTTTGAGAACTAATTAGTAGTTGCAAGTTGTAGACACCTAAATGTGTCTCCCCAAATGAGTAATCGATGATGAAACATACCACGTGTCGCGATCGATTTGACTCTGAAAAGACGCAGCCGAACTCGTGAAAAAGCTTGAAATATGTAAGTATCTCGCCATTAAGCAAATGTCAAATAAAAAGCAAAAATTTCTTTATTATTAATATCTTTTAAATCTTTAATTTAGAATTTTTCAAATAATTATGTGATTTTCAATTTCACTTTTCATGCATTCTTCTCATTTTCTGTCACTAGTATTTTTTATGATTATTTTGAGGTTGTTACAAATTTCTATATTTACAATAAGACAAAAACAAATACGCAAAAAACAAAAAATGCAAAAATTCACCAAAAATACCTAAAAACGAAAGTTCCAGTATCATCTTGAAAGGCTCCACATTCAACGAATATCACCTGATCGCAAAATATTCGCGATAATTCGAGAATAATCAGCAAATACCTTAGGAAGCTATATACGCTCGTTCCTCTACGTCTATAAAAACATGCCTTTCTTCACTCGAGAGACTTTCACACGTTTCACAAGCACGTACCATCCTGTCTACAATCACTCTCACCCTTACTCTACAATCCATTCTTGCTTCCTTTCGCGGTCACTTCAAGAGCGATAGGTATACTCTGAACTACTAACTCAAACAATCATTTCGTTATCTTCTAATTTATTAACAACTATACGAGTTCTAATTCATTTAAAGAAGATCCCACCTTTTGCATCGCTTCATGTAAATATTAGGATTATCTATCACTTTCTAAGCGTGTTTTCGTTTCATTTATTCTCATTATCCTCTCATTCCTCTTGTATTAACGTTGTTTCATTACTAACGCCTTCTTTGCATTGTTAGCAACTTAACGACCGCTTCCTCATCAATACTAACATGTTTGTCATTTTTTACGGATCGATCAAAGCGCTATCATTATATTTATTATTTTCTAAAAATTTGTTTGTTCAGCACAAGAATGATAGTATATTGTATATGCATATTGTATATATGTTTTGTATGCGTTTCTTGCTCTCTAAATAAGACCGAAGTATATGAATCACATTAAAGTCAAGATATAGGACAACGTTTTTAGGCACTCTATAATATTGATTAACATCAATGTCACAATTTTTAGCTAGTATCCTTTGTATAATAGTACCCACTATAACCTTAGGTTAGTGCCTATTAAGCTAAATATGTAAGTTGTGTGCATCCAATCATCGTGTTTAAATGGAATTACAATAGACCGAGTAGAGCCGCTACATCGGGCTGATTGGGTCAAAGATCTCAATCCTACCATCCACCCGAACCCACACCTTTACTGATCGACCGTGGGGCCATGTTTTGCACCCAACAGTTCGGTCACCGTGATTAACCTTTATGGCACAGGTCATCCTTACTCACACACTTCCCCAACCACTCACGTGCGTTCTATGCTCAAATCCTCACAACACAAACACACATCGATGTAGGCCCAAGCAAGCCCCGCCTCGCGGGGTTGGCCCACGGTCTACACAAGTACACTACAGTTCACAGAGAGTCTGGTTGCTCCAACTGTAAAATCCTCCAACCTTTTTACTAAACCTACTTGATATGCATGACTACTATCGCTTCTATTAAATTTCCAAATGCCAACAACCTTATACAAAAATTATAGTCCCAAATTAATTTCTAAAAAATATTTTAAAATTGGAATTTGATTAGTGAAGCATTACCAATTAAAAGGAAAAGCATGATATGAGTGCAAAATCAGACAAATTCACCTAAAGAAAAGTAACACATGAAATGATTGAAAATCCGAAGCATAAATCTTACCTTCATCAGCCTCAGGTACTACATGATTTTCATTGTCAATGATTGTGAAAGAAACATTCCCTAGCCATAAGACAGCAGCAAGCATTGCGAATGCACTCTCCTGGTCATCCTTAGTAACATGAACTACATCCATTGCTTCCTAAAAATGACAGAAACAATTACGAGGGTAAATTGAAGAGCTCCGTTAACATAAACCATAATTACCCAAGTCATTTTCATACAAAGAGAAGATTACCATAACATTATGAAATTGTTCAGCATCATCCACACCCGCAATGGTGTAATTGCTCTGTTTTAGATATTTGTAGTCCTTGACACTCTTCAGATTCAAATTTTCTGAGCATTAAGAATATAAGTTGTTAAAAAGATGAAAAACACATATACATGTCCTTTGTAAAAGCAGGAATAAAAAGTCATGATATCTTTAAATTTCAAAGTCGAAATTTGGGCATCAGCAACGATCAGAATTATTTCATGCAGACATGCCCCTAAGAGATAGCTTGTTGTTCAAAAGGTTGTAACTTGCAAAAGTTAATGTTGTGTATATGATATACACAATGAAAGACCTAAAGTCTTAAACCTATGGGAAACCAATGAAATATTTGGAGGCACAAAGTGAGATGTGCATACTTGCATTGAAGCATACATGTAAATAACAAATAGAAGACTCACTTCCTTTACTAAATTATCAAAAATCAAAAGTACAAAAAATAAATAAATAAAATAATTTTCTGTTCCACACTCCCAGTCTCCCACTTCCATCCAAGCTTTTACAAGACTAAAGAAATGAGTCGAATAGAAACGATGCACACAGTCACACAGTTTTGACACTTGGTGAATTGAAGATTCTAGGATGGATAGATAGAAGTGAAAGATAAGGTAACAGGCTTGATCTTAAGGTTTTTTTAGTAATGAACTCTATTGTATTTGAAGATTAAGAGCTCAATTAAAATTAAGGGAAAATTTTGACAAGCACTATCCTACTATCCAGACATTGATTAACTAAGATTAACTCAGTCATATTTTGATTGAAGAGTTGATCCATCCAGATTCT
>SNQN01000785.1:88124-99540 GCA_008642245.1 Bassia scoparia | reverse complement strand
ATTTGGTAAATCTAATTCACATAAAATTCTCAAGCATACTTTCAGAAATACTATCCAATTGGAAACCGTATTGCACTAGTACAAAAACGTCTATTTGCGCGCACCCTAAACCCCTATTTACGTCGCACTTAGAGGCGACACTACAAGAAAAATTGTTTAGACGACCGTCATCACCGATCGATTTTTGGTCGGTAATAGGGTTCACCGACCGATTTCGGTCGTGACGTTGGTCGATTCTAGATCGTCAGTAAAAAAATCACCGACCGAAAATCGGTCGTGAGCTATTACCGACCGATTAACCGACCACTTTTTGCCAGATAATTTGGAGGAGAAGCCATATCATATCAGTCGTATTACCACCGATGTTCGGTCGTGTAAAATGACCTATCCCTTTTAAAAAAAATTGGAGGGAAACAATCCAATGACATCTACACCATTTCCGCAAAACATTCGAACGATTACATGTTCTTAAACAAATGAGTTAAATGAACACAATCATGACCCTAAATTGTCGAATCACATATCATTCATATCCAATTCAATCGTATATTTCAGAACCCCTAAATAAATTGACAGAAAATTTATTAACCCCAAAGAACAAACAAACAAACAGAAACGGCAAAGAATATTATGGAAACCCTAAGCTAAATTCAAAAAAACAAACATATTCGACATAGCACCAAGACCCTAAAATCGCTTAACAAAACGATTCCATTAATTGACATAGTTGATCAAATACGATTATGAATTATTATGTAAAAAAAGAAAAATTTGGTTGAAAACATACACTAAATCTGCTAGAAAAATCGAAAAGACAATAAAAAACAGAATGAATATAAAACATAAAATAAATTTGTAAAATTAGAACTCAATTGCAAAAAAAAAAACCAAAAATTAATACATAAAATCTAGAAAAAATTAAAAAACACCCAAAGTCCCAAACACGAAAACCACTCATCAAAAAAAATATTTTATGACAAAAGAAACGAATTTTGGACCAAAAAAATGAAAAATTAATCAAAGCAAATTCTAGATCTAACGAAAATCAGAAGAAAATTATCAAAAAATCCTAGATCTAAACCGAAAATAGAGTAGATTAAAAAAAGTTTAAGAAAACAGAAATTCGAAATAAAAAATAGAAAAATCAAAATCAAAAACAAAAATAGTAAAGAAAACCAGAAACCCCAAATTCATCAATCAAAACCCTTATTTCAACCTAAGTTAATCACGGAAAAAAATGAGACTTCAAAAGGGGGAAAAATACTTACTCTGCTTGGAGAACACTTTCTTTAATCTCTTAGGGGTCTTCGATCTTTCCCTTTTTTCGGCTCAGTTGAACATCGCTAAATCATCATCCCCATTGAAGCCAAATTTCTCTCAGTAATTTTGATCAACTGAAATAAATTCGATTGTTTTACAATAACTTAATCAACATAAATCCAACAAGAAATGAAAAAATCGAACAATGTAACAAAAAAAACGAATAATTACCTGTACAATAAACCACAACGAGATTCGAAAAAAACCCAAAACCCGAAGAACGAACAACAACATAGTAGAACAACATCAAATTCGAACCCAAAAGGCCCTCGAAACCCCTGCAATTTCCAACCAAAAACCCCAAAAAATATTGTGTGATTGATAACCCTAAAAACCCAACATCTCGAAAATAAACCCAGATTTCGAGTTTAAATTCGAAGTAACGAAGTTTGTGAGGAAAAGAGGAAAGAATCTGAGAATTTGAGGTGAGAGTCAAATTGTAAGTGAGAATGGTGATTGAGAACGAGTCCAAACGAAGAGTGAAAGTAGCAAAGAGAGGAGAGGAGAGCAGCAGCGAGAAGGAGCGCGAAGTGGAGGTCAAGAGCAGGTGGAGAGAAGAAGAGAGAGAGAGGAGTGTTTGGTTTAGTGAGAGAGAGTGTTTCGAATTTGAGTGAGAGAGGAGTGGTTTGTGAGAGCTTTTATTCGAAAAAAAATAACACTCACCAACTGAAAATATCGGGATCGTGTAACCGATCGATTTTTAACTCGTCGGTGAGTGATTATGTTTTTTATATATAAATATATAAAACTGCTATGGAGGGGAACTATGAGGGAAAAGCAATTAACTTATCGACCGTTTATCGATCGTTACACCGACCGAATGTTAAAATCGGCAATAATACCACGATATTTCGGTCATAAATATACACCGATCCGTTTCGTGTCGTATACCGACGATTTTTTTCGGTCGATAATTTCGGTCGGCTTAGGCAAATTTCTAGTAGCGACGCAAAACTCTCGACCCAAATGAGTCTAAATCTATTTTCGTCAAACCTTAAGCTGGGGTCGACGCAAATAACTTGCCCAAACTTGAAAAAAAGCTTATCTTGCGTCGCACCTTAAGCTAAAGTGCGACGCAAATAACTTTCTCCAAACTTTAAAAAAAGCTATATGCGTCGCACCTAAGCTAAAGTGCGACGCAAATAACTTTGCCAGAATTTAAAAAAAATATTCATATCAAATGTATAATACTTAATGAATCGCTCCATATGCCCATACAAAATCCATGTCCTATCTATTTGTAATATCTAAAATAATGATTATTCTACATGTATTCTCTCATATTCGCAAATGATTTCATAATTCTTTGAGACGCTACGCTATAATGGTATATCTCCAATCGACACGAATTAGAGTAAGTTTCCGTCTTATGATTCAGTTATGCCAACGATTTTATGTTCAGATTAGTTGTAGTTGGGGTAAGAACTATAAGCCAAGGAACTAAATAGATTTATTCAGCTGATCATTTTATGCTAGCATATTCCTTTTATAGGAGACTTGATTTACTGCATGATCTACTGACCTCTTAAAAATAGAGGATAGCTTATAGTAGTATCCTGTACACTCACGCCGATTAATGCACGCCAATAACGCAGATTCAGAGTATGAGTACATTGCTTGCATTAAAAAAGGATGGATCAATAGTATAGAAGTAATAAAGTAACATACACGTGAAGAAAAGAGAGATAGAAACAGTCAGCTCTTCATAGTGTTTCTTTTCTTCTTTGATACGCGTCTGTATCTCTAATACTAGCATTGATAACGAAACAAGTGCTATTTTGTTAGCTCATGCGCCTTAGTGGTTTTATCGGCGTCGTAATTGTAATCACGTGAAACCTAAAGCTATACTAAGCTATAAGCATGTCCTATGTGCATATGAAAAATAGAAAGAACACAACCAGGAAAAAAAACAGAGATGAAAAAAGAAAAAATGCGAAAAGTGATTGTAGTTTAATTATAGATGGCATTTTAGTAAGTTTCCCCACAAACATAGTACTAAGGTAAATCAAAGTGAGAAATTCCCAACTTTTTAATTTCTTAAAAGAATCAACTTTGCTTATCCTAGTAAGACAATGAGTCTCTACCTCTCGTAAAGCATTGTGAGAAACAATATGACTATTCGAACACTTAAAATCTGATCTTGCTATAAGCAGTATCAACATACTCAGAATACATGTTTAAAAACAGATTAACATAAACATTATCAGCTTGAGTGCAGCACTCTCTTCGTATATCTAAACGACGCGTATATCCCAATTCCGAAATTTCAACAGATGAAACCAAGTCATAATCTTTTGTTGCATAAATCCTCCGAAAATTTAAACTAACTTGGAACAGTACGATAAAAGTCGATATGAATATCTCCTTGAATATAACATAAACCCATGTACTCCGAGATCATAAAGCAAAACGAACGCCTTGTAAAAAGATTGTCATAAGCTACAAATGGAAGAAGATAGACAGGACTCCATAATGACAATTACCCTTAGATAGCAGAGGATTTTCCCAGGAAGACGAAATATGTAACTTATGAGACGTTTATTTGTTAAAGAGCGATATTCATCTAATATTTGGCCATACCCAGATTTCTATTTATGCAGTTGATGTGGAACTACTGAGGTTTATATGGATTACTGAATAAAATGTTTGTACTGCGTTTTCAGATATTGATTTGGGCAGTATGTAATAGAGAATCATTTCTAGTCATAAGGCGTAAACCATATGCATCAGTAAAGCACCAGCCCAATAACAAGCTCTCATCAAATCTACACAGTAGTACACTATCGTTCATTGCAAACTAGAATACAGTCATTAAAACCTCACACGGTCCATAGGATCATATCGCAAAGGTTTCTCTCGTGGCAACAGTAGCGACTAACTCATAATACTAGAACTAATATGTCGTCCATCTGAGACACTAGGCTTTTCTTGATTAAGTACAATGAGAATTTTTCTTTCTAAAAATGCATTTTTTAAGCACAAGATTATATTCGATACATCAATGATAATATATTGCATGCTCCAAATTATAACAGCAAATATAGAATGATTCCATGCAATTATACTGTGTATAATTTCATTTCACCACAGTAAAATACTGGAAAAATAAATGTGACAAAAATAACTTTAAGCTAACGGAATAGGTAATATGAATGAAGGATCTTTCAACCAAGCAATAATAAACTCTTAGACTTATCCAATACAACAAGATAAAGATCAAGTACTGATACAGACCTGAACAACAAAATACTAACAATTAGTGGAATACAATTAAGAGAGAGTTACATAGAAATAGTGCTAATCACAATTAAACTTCACATTATAATATATAAACACATAATAGAACGTACTCATCCTTACTATAGCAAATTACATGCCCACATGAAAAACACTTCTACAATTCATCGAGTGAAATAACAAAAATAAATGGAGACAAAAATATTATTACGAGTAAGATAATGAAATCTAGAGCACATCAACGAAAGTCAATCCAAAAGACAACCTCAACTAAATAGCAATCCGAAATTTTAACTCCCAGACACTATCAGTTCGAATAGTCAACTAATTTCTCTAGCAAGTGTAATAATACTATTACGTTGTACAGATTAAGTTCCTAGAGAGTCTAATCAAACATGTGAGCAGAAAAATAAGAATTATGACAATGTGAAGTAAACAGGAACACATCTACACAATCGAATCAATAAAAGTGTACGGAGCAGTGGTATGCAAATGACCACTCGAAACCCACAAGTAGCAGTCTATGGATAAATAAATCGGTGATAGAGTAGCAGGCAAGCAGTAAGAACGATATGAGCCTTATATACATCATTTCGTTTCTGTTATTTACTTGATCACCTCAAGCAGGTTTTAAACCAAACTGTAGCTGGTTTTGCGTTAACTTAGATGTAGCTTTTCTTCGCTATATTTACCACAGACAAACAGAAAAATTTTGTCAGTACTTTCGATAACGCATTTAATTCTTTTTATCGGTGAGTAGATCATAAATATACCTAATTCATAGAACAATAAAACTTAATTCAGTTTGATTAGATTAAGTGTGTTACCCTGAATGAAATGAGTCCCCTGCAGAATTGATCCAGACTGTGAGGAAAGCAATTCCTCGCATTAAGTACTGAGTGTGTATAGCCTATATTCAGACTCTCAGGACCCATCTATTCAATAATATCACGAGCTGACGATAAAAACTCCACTCAAATATCGCTTAACAATATAAATAGGTTTCACATAAAGCAAGATAAAGGATATAAATGCATGAGCTAATACAAGAATTTCCACACAACCACCATATGGCATACAATTAACCCCACCCATCTGTTAGTTTATTACACACATTAAACCTGCTCTCTAAAAGTTGCATACTTTACAAATGCGAGAATAGAGTGTCTAGCCTCCAAATTAATCGAACCTATACATATTTATGTTGATATTTTACTATGGTTTGTGCTAACATGCCTTTGCCAATATAAATTTCAAGGTCGAATGGAAAATATTCTCCAATCATATGTGCGCTATCCAAAACAATTAATTTTACCAACTCCGATAACGATTACCACAATAAGTACACCATCAACAACATTACGAGCTACTCCATTGTCCGATCAGGCACTACCTCTCAAGGTGAAAGAGACACCAAAGAAATTAAGTAATAAGATAATATAATTAATACAAAGTGAAAGCAATGATGTACCAGCCGACATCCAAAGACTCTCCGTAATCTCCCTGAACCAAGTTGAGCTCTCGTAGAGAATCTGAAGAGTTGACAAGGTCTCTGGTGTGGACAGGGTTACAAACGGCGAAGGCCATTCTCTATAGCGCGACCGAATTCAGGGACTCTCGAAAACCTCGTGGAGCATGCTCCTACAATACTTCATGACAAGACGAATATAATTGATTATAAATTGTGATTAACACTAACCATAACTCAAATAGACCAACACGGATCTAACACAATAGGATGATCAAGTCTTAAATTAGGATTCTAGTCGATCTTGAGCAATCTCGGATCCACTATTCAGCAGTACTAATGTAATTCAAAGTATAATTGTGTACGAAACAACCAACCTACCAATATCATACACATACGCAAGACTAATACCAAGATTCGAAAGCCGTAGCATGTCCGCTCACAAGCAAAGTTCCTCTCGAAAAACTCACCTTAAATCACAAATACACGCAATCTTACTTCCTTAGCACACCGGTCTATCCTACTATTCCAAGCCTAGTGTGGGAGGACATACTGACCAAAAACATCTATTATCTCTAATAGGTGCAAATCGAAATACTCTTCATATAGTTCTACAACAAAGTATACTATAGGTTAATCCCTAGAAATTGTGTATGACATGTAGGTAGTTAAGTTAAACTCGTAAGATATAATTGAATGAGCAATTAAGTCGGGCCCTATTAATTGATTAACATGAATAACAATCTAATTAGGAAGTTATGATTAAAAGCCAGCATGAATCGATAAAACCAAATTATAAATCAATCATATTGGTTAGATCGCCAATCGCTCTAGAAATTAGACTACTCACTCATATTCGAATTAAACATGTTGAATTGCGATTGGAAAACAATAATCAAAAGAATAGAACAATTAAAAGCAATAATCAAAAGCATAAAACAATGAAAGATTAATCTTAAAGCATAAACAATTTAAAATAATGATAAAACCGAAATAAAGAATAAATAATTTTACAAAGAACCGATTGCAATTGATGATGAACGAATGAAATTTTATTGAATGCCAAAGTTTAGGGTTCCACAAATAACGTAATTGAGTTTTTGAACTGATCTCTGATTCTAAGGAAAATAATTACAAATTAGGATTCCCCTTTAAATACTCTTGTTATATCTTCTAATTAAACAAAGCTGCTAATTACAAGAAATGCATCCTCATTAATACAAATCAGCCATAACGAAGCCCAAAACCGGATGCCAAACCGATCGTTTTGAAGTGAATCGATCGGTTGGACATTCTGAACATCGTTGATTCAAACCGAATGGTTGGGCTAGGATTCGTGCTACCCCCAATTCACTCGATCCATGCCCCGTATCATCCGTGAAGCTCCGTAGTGACTTCTTATCAGCCCAAAATCGATCCCCAAAAGAATTGGAAAAGATTCTAAAACTAATTCAAACACTAAATGGGCACAATACTAGTACAACAAGCCTTTAGGAGGCCAAAATATTCTAAAATGACAGAGAATGAGGAGGAAAAACATGCAATAAATCAATACATCACGTCGCACTTTTATACAAGGAGGTGCGACGCAAATAGTTTATAACGATATAAAAAAAATATATGTAGATCTATATATTTGCGTCGCACCAGCTGTTATAGTGCGACGCAAAATCCTTACTTGCGTCACATATTTTTACAATGCGACGCAAAATAGGTTTTGCTGGATTGACCTTTATTTTTGAAGTGTGCTTAAATAGAGTTGATATTTACTTCGCAATCGAACAACATTGCTATCTTCCTCAATTGTTTTATTCTTAACCTCCAACAACTTATTTCGAATAACCTAATCTACCCAAAAAAATTATACTTCTTTCAAGCCAAAAAACCCTCAAATCCCGATGGAACTATGAGAATAAATAATCAAGGTTTTCCAACAAAAAAAATTCGAACCCTAATTCATTAAAAAAACCCAAACTTCGACAATTACCAGCCAATTCAAAGCTGTAATTCAAATTCACGAAGAGTAGAGGAATGCCACCCTAAATTCAGCTAATGCAGAGAAATAGGGTCTCAATTCACTTGCAACTCATCAATTCGTCTTATCAATTCAACCCAATCAGGCGTAACCAATTGTTGTCAAATCTTATGAAATTTTTGACCTTTAATATGTGCGGTGTCCCCAACTGCATGTGAAATACCGAGTCAGAACCAAGCGTATGCTGCAACATCAGATGATAAAAATTTCCAGGTTTGCAAGTGAATTTGAGGACCTAATCTTCGCGAATTAGGGCTTCTGTGAATTTGAATTACAGCTTGATTGGCTGAGTTATTGTCGAGTTTGGGTTTTTTTAATGAATTAGGCTTCGATTTTTTGTTGGAAAACTTGAATCATTTATTCTACATGTTCGAATCGAATTTGAGGGTTTTTTGGCTTGAAGGTATCAATTTTTTTTGGGTAGAATTAGGTTTATTCGAATAAGTTTGTGGAGTTTAAAGTAATAAAACAGATATGAGAAACGATAGCAATGTTGTTCGATTGCCGAAGTAAATACCTCAACTCTATTTTAACCACTTCAAAAAATAAACAAGGGTCAATCCAGCAAAACCTATTATTGCGTCCATTGTAAAAATATGTGGACGCAAGTTAAAGATCTATTTGCGTCGCACTTAAAGCTAAGGTGCGACGCAAATAATATAGATCTACATATATTTTTTTATTCTTATGAAACATTTGCGTCGCACTCTTGTATTAAAGTGCGACGTATGTATTGATTTATTGCGATTGTTTTCCTCCTCATTCTTCTTTCATTTAGAAATTATTTTGGCCTCCTAAAGGCTTGTTTGCTACTAATATTGCTGCAATTTAGTGTTTTGATTAGTTTTAGAATCTTATTCAATTCTTTTGGAAATCGATTTTGGGGCTGGATAAGAAGTCACTACGGAGCTTCACGGATGTAATCACGGGGCATAGGATCGAGTTGGAATGGGCTGAGCACCGAAATCCTAGCCCAAACGATCGGTTTGAATCAAACCGATTCGATTCAGAAGGTCCAAACCGATCGATTCACTTCAAACGATCGGTTGGCAATCCGTTTTTGGTCTCTCGGTTTATGGCTGATTTGTAATTTACATGAGGATGGCATTCTTGTAATAAGCGCCTTTGTTTTAAATTAGAAGATTATAACAAGAGTATTTAAGGAGGAAAAAATCCTAATTTTGTAATTATTTTCTTAGATATATCAGAGATCAGATTCAAAAACTCAATTACGTTATTGTGGAACCCTAACTTTTGGCCATTAATAAAATTCATCGTTCATTCATCAATTGCAATCGTTCTTTGGTATTATTTCATTTTATTTCGTTATCATTATTATTGTTTTATGCTTTGAGATTATTGCTTTCAATTGTTTATGCTTTTGATTATTGCTTTTAATTGTTCTATTCTTGATTATGTTTTCCCAAATCGCATATCAACTGTCAATTCGAATATGAGTGAGTAGATCTAAATTTCTAGAGCGATTTGGGGATCTTATACCAATATGATTGATTTAGTAATTTGGTTTTATTCGAATTCATGTCTTGCTTTTAATCAAAATTCCTATTAATTGTTATTATGTTAATCAATTTTGTAGGCCCGGACTAATTGCTTAATCAAATTAGATCACAAGTCTCTAGATGCTAGCGATTTGAGAACTTAGACAAGATCAACATCAATAGGTAGAATGGACTATCCTAGGTTGAGAGATACGGTTTAGGAGTAGTTCTATGGTTCAATTGATCAGAGAGAACTTTGAATCCTATTTTGATTATGCCATGTTATTGAATTGTGATGCCAATTACTGTTATTTACTGCTATAGTGAACCATAGCTCTAGATTCGTTATTATATAGCTTAATCTCTCTTTGTTAATCGTGGTCATTTAGTTTTTAGTTAAATTCACAATTAAATTATCTCTTGTTAGTTTAGATGCTTGATCCAATTAGTCAGTAGTAGTTGCTTCCTTGTGGAATACGATCCTGTTACATTGCTGTAGTGTTATTCTTTAATAGGTATTTTTGTAGGCAGCCGACAAGCCTGTCACGACGCAAAATAGAGAAAATCTTATCTATTTGCGTCATATGTACCAAGGTGCGACGCAAATAGACGTTTTTGTACATAGTGTTGTACAGCAAAATTGTTTTGGAAGCAAACATTTGGATTATTCAAATTGCTTGATTATATCAAAAGCATTAACACATAGAAATCAAACACTAGTAACTGACTAAGGTAATTTTGAAACTCAATCATGAACGGTGACAAAACAAATCTCGTTTACATGTAAATAACAAATAGAAGACTCACTTCCTTTACTAAATTATCAAAAATCAAAAGTACAAAAAATAAATAAATAAAATMATTTTCTGTTCCACACTCCYAGTCTCCCACTTCCATYYAAGCTTTTACAAGACTAAAGAAATGAGTCGAATAGAAACGATGCACACAGTCACACAGTTTTGACACTTGGTGAATTGAAGATTCTAGGATGGATAGATAGAAGTGAAAGATAAGGTAACAGGCTTAATCTTAAGGTTTTTTTTAGTAATGAACTCTATTGTATTTGAAGATTAATAGCTCAATTAAAATTAAGGGAAAATTTTGACAAGCACTATCCTACTATCCAGACATTGATTAACTAAGATTAACTCTGTCATATTTTGATTGAAAAGTTGATCCATCCAGATTCTATTTGGTACAATCTAATTCACATAAATTCTCAAGCATACTTTTCAGAAATACTATCCAATTGAAACCGTATTGCACTAGTACAAAAACGTCTATTTGCGTCGCACCCTAAACCCCTATTTACGTCGCACTTAGAGGCGACACTACAAGAAAAATTGTTTCAGCCGACCGTCATCACCGATCGATTTTTGGTCGGTAATAGGGTTCACCGACCGATTTTCGGTCGGTGACGTTGGTCGGATTCTAGATCGTCAGTAAAAAAATTCACCGACCGAAAATCGGTCGGTGAGCTATTACCGACCGATTACCGACCGACTTTTTGCAAGATGAATTTGGAGGGAGAAGCCATATCATATCAGTCGGTATTACCGACCGATGTTCGGTCGGTAAAATGACCTTCCCTTTTAAAAAAAATTGGAGGGAAACAATCCAATGACAATCTACACCATTTCCGCAAAACATTCGAAGCGATTACAGTGTTCCTTAAACAAATGAGGTTAAAGTGAACACAATCATGACCCTAMATTGTCGAATCACATATCATTCAYATCYAATTCAATCGTATATTGCAGAAMCCCTAAGATAAATTGACAGAAATTGATTAACCCCAAAGAACAAACAAACAAACAGAAATCGGCAAAGAATATTATGGAAACCCTAAGCTAAATT
>SNQN01000785.1:31942-49738 GCA_008642245.1 Bassia scoparia | reverse complement strand
GCACATGTAGCCTAATTAGGTGCAAGTCATACCATGGTTCATACCCTCAATTAGCGCCATAGTCCATAGCATAATTCACACGTACATCAATTTTTCTATTTTTGAGTTTCGTTGCGACCTAGTTAGGTGTTATCCTATGGACTTTGCACCACAGCTCTACGATTTGGGCACATGGTCGCCTTGTGTAACTTAAGGTTGTTGTAAGTTCGGTTGAGTACAAACCTAAATCGATGGTCTAACATGTGTTGGTGGTTGGTGCACTCGGTAGGGTGGTTTTATGAATAGAAAAAAAAATAAGACTCAGGGAAGGGCAACACAATGGCATGGTCGTTCCCATGTCAACAGCTTTGAATAGGACACAAGTGTACGACCATAAATTCTATTGTTAATTAGATATAAGCATTTTAATTTGATATATATAAGGAAAAATGGAAACTAATAATCCCACCTTTTGGTGGTCTGCTCTCAATAATCCGACCTCAAAGTAATTACAGAATAATCTCAACTTTAAGGTGATCTTCCCAAAATAATTCGAACTCCCATTTTTGCTGCTTTTGTTGATCCATTTTTGGCTTGTTCTATGTAAGAAGATAAGAGTTCGAATTATTTTGGGAAGACCACCCTAAATGTTGGGATTATTCTGTAATTACTTTGAGGTCGGATTATTGAGAGCTTTCATTTTTCCTATATACTCCCTCCGTCACATAATTCTGGAAACACTTTCCTAAAATGGGCGTCACATAATTCTAGCAAAACTTTTACTTTTTACTCTATTTAGAAAGTTTTTGATAATAACGTCACAAAACTACCCTTACTAAATATCCTAAACAATAACAAAGTAAAATAGTTATATCCTAATTCATTTTATTTGAACCTAAACTAATTACTCCATCTATCATCAAAACCCCAATTAACAACCATCGATTTATCCCCAAATCAATTTCACACACTCTCTCTCCAACTTTAGGAACCCTAACTTTCTTGAGCCACCACCACCTGACAATCACCACCACGGCAGACCAGACCGCCGCTCCTTATCGCCGCTACCCAACCGTCAAACCAAGTCGCTGCCCCTAGCCGTCGCCCCCAACCGTCGTTCAACGTCGATGTAACCACCAACGCAACCACCATTTCTCTCTCTCTCTCTTTGATTTCAATTTGATTTTCGATTTCAATTTGGTTTTCGATTTCAATTTGGATTTTCAATTTACATTTTGATTTCATTTTGTATTTCGATTTGAATTAGTTTTCTGATTTCAAATTGTAGCTGGTGGTTTGTGTTGTTGTTTTGAATTCGTTTTTCTTGGTGGTGGGTGGGTTTTCTGGGTTTTCGATTTGGGTTTTCTGGGATTTGGGTGGGTTTTCGATTTGAATTGGGGCTGGGTTTTCTGGGCGGTTTCTGGGCTGATTGGGGCTGCTGGTGTGAGTGTGGTGGTGGCGGCGACGCGAGCTAAGTGATTGGTGTGAGTGTGGTGGTGGTGCAGTGGCGATGTCAGTGGTGTGGTGCCGGTAACGGTGTGAGTGGTGGTGGTGTAGTGGTTTCCTATTGTTTGATCTAAGGGTAAAAAAGTCTTTTCACACACTTAATTACAATTAACCTTATTTCCAAAGTTAAGTAACACTAATATGAGTTTTTCGAGAATTGCGTGACAGAGGGAGTATAATATAAACATCTCGTTTTGTGTGTAACCAGCCACACCTATTATTCTGTGTGGCTGGCAACAAGACATAACGGACTCCGTTATGTCCGTACAGCCTAACAACTAACTATTACAACTTAATTAACACTATAACAGGCCACATTAAAACCTAACACTAATCCCAAAAAACAGCAGTCAGCAGCCATTAATCTACTTCTGCAATTTGTTCTTCTCTCTCGTTCTGAAACCTTCTAATTCTCTCTCCTTCTGCAACTTTCTGCTTCTCTCCTTCTGCAATCTTTCCAGCTTTCTCTCAAGCAATATCTATAGCGAAAATTTAAAAAAAATGCAAAAACAATCAAATGAAAGACAAAATTGCAAACGATGAAGATGATCAAAACGATAGAGAAGACATAATAAACGTCTAAAATGTTTCAATTACTAGACTGAATTATATGAACTACTTTTTTGAATTATATGAACTACTTTTCTGAAATAAAAAACTACTTTTGTGAATTAAATGAACTACTTTTATGACATATATAAACTACTTTTCTGAAATATATGAACTACTTTTATGAAATATYAYAATTASTTTTCTGAATTATAAGAACTACTTTTACGAATTATATGAACTACTTTTACGATTTATACGAACTACTTTTTATGAATAATAAGACATTTAGGGAGATAATAATTAATCTCATAAAACAATGGAAGTGAACCTTCACAAAAAAAAAAAGGTGAAGTAAGAACCACAACAACCACAACTCTGTCTCTTATACACATCTAGATGTGTATAAGAGACAGCCATTACTTTTCTGAATTATAAGAAGTACTTTTACGAATTATATGATTTTTTTTTCGAATTATATGAACTACTTTTATGAAATATTATAATTACTTTTCTGAATTATAAGAACTACTTTTACGAATTATATGAACTACTTTTATGAAATATATGAACGACTTTTATGAAATATATGAAGTACTTTTATGAAATATTATAATTACTTTTCTGAATTATAAGAACTACTTTTACGAATTATATGAACTACTTTTACGATTTATACGAACTACTTTTTATGAATAATAAGACATTTAGGGAGATAATAATTAATCTCATAAAACAATGGAAGTGAATTAAGCACACAACAACTAACCACCACTAAAATCAGCAACACAGCGCTGTTGCTGGTGGTATGGTGGCTGTCTCTTATACACATCTAGATGTGTATAAGAGACAGCTATTAAATAGTTGTTCCAAACCAATCTAAAAATAACTTTTTCACATTTTACCTACTTTATTTACTCTAACATTAATGACTTACCCCTTTCTAAAGTCAACTTTCACTACTTTACCCAATCTTTTCACCCAAAATTACTATTTCCCATAAAATTTCATTCACACATTTACTCTTTTACCTAACTTATTCAACTTTTTACCCAACTATTTTATTTAACTCAATCAACTCTTAAAAACTGTTCCATAATGGTATGGAACATCTAAAAAAAACGGAGGGAGTATGAAATATATGAATTATAAGAAGTAATATATGAAATATATGAATTAAACTACTTTTATGTAATATATGAAGTACTTTTATGAAATATTATAATTACTTTTCTAAATTATAAGAACTACTTTTACGAATTATATGAACTACTTTTACGATTTATACGAACTACTTTTTATGAATAATAAGACATTTAGGGAGATAATAATTAATCTCATAAAACAATGGAAGTGAACCTTCACAAAAAAAAAAAGGTGAAGTAAGAACCACAACAACCACAACTACAACAGATCCGCAACAACAATTACACAATCCTCTGTGCGAAACTATCTAACAGCATACCAACTTCAAATATTCTTCCTTCAAATGCCGATTCTCTTTTACGCTAGGTGAGACCGAGAACTCGATTGCGGCGAAACCTCTGTGCGAAACCTCCATTCAAAGAGCTTCTGTCCATCCATTTCACCCGTGCAGCTAGTGAAAGAGCCGTAGATCGAAGCCTAGGGAAGAAGGAAGCGAGTCAGAAAAAGCGACTTCGTCATCTCTGCTTCGCTGCGGGTCTGCGGGTTAATCGGAAACCTGATGGCAGTGTTGAGCGAGAACAGAAGCTCGGGGCAGCTAGCTATTCTTGGATGCAGACGTTGGTAAGGGTAAAGGAGCAACAACGCCGGTGCCGCTGGTGTGGTGGCGCGCCGGCGGTGATGTGGTCGAGGAAAGAGAAAGAAGGAGGAGGAGTCGGCGTCGTCCTCAACAACACGATAGCAAGAACAACACAACAACAAGCCAACAACAGTAGAAGCAAAGGAAATTGAATAGAGAAAAAATTAACAATTGATTTAAACAAAGAAAATAGAAGTTTTAATGAAGTGAAAGAGAGAGAAGAAGCAAATGTACTGAAAAAGTGAAAGGGGAAATGAATGGACGAAAACAAAAAGAAATAACGGTCAAACAAAAAAACGCCGTTAAACAAAGTTAATAGACCCGTTACTTTGTCTTAATGGGCTTTCTCATTTACAAGATCACACCACATTGTTAAATTGTGGCAGGCCACATTCAAAAGTTTGCCTAATACAAAATCATTGTTTCAATTTTCAATGGTGTATGCAAGTGCACATAAAACTAGTAGTAATAACTGGATGAGCTATTTAAGGTTATTGAACTTGTAAGTTCACTCTGTCTTCACTGTTCACTGATATTCATACCTGTTTTCTCTTTCATTTTCCCGCAATCCCCAAAATTCACCGACATCATCATCATCATCACTATACAAACAAAAAAAATAAAGAGTGGCATCTTTTTTCAATGCAATGAACCCATCGTCGTCATCATCATCATCATCAAAATCATGGATAGTTCATGGGTTGATACTGGGAGCAGCAAGTGCAGCAGCAATCGGAGCGCATGTGTTCTTGCGCAGATCTCGAAGGTTTCGTTCCCGCGTCATTGGAATCATTCCTGCAAGATTTGCTTCTTCTCGATTTGAGGGCAAACCTCTTGTCCACATTCTTGGCAAACCCATGATTCAGTTTGTCAAAAACGATCGTCCATCTTTGCTATGTTTTACTTTGTTTCATTCTTTTTGCTAAATATGTATTAAGCTGATCTGGTATTATTGTTATCGAGAATGTTTTACTTTTACAGTAGTCTGAATATATGTGAGATGTGAATTCTTGTGTTCATTGTATATGTGATGAATATGGTGCTATATTCATAATTAGGTGATATGATGGTTTTATTGTGTAATTAGATGGTTTTTTTTATTTTTTTTTTAATTATAGATTTAATCATAGTGCACAGATGTAATGGTAGATGCTGGGAATGAATTTTTCATGATTAATTTTATGGTTGAATTATAGCGTATAATGCACAAAAAATCTGAGCAATGATGAATGATTGAGAAAATGATTGATACATACATGAATTTTTGGTGGGTTCTTGTTGTTTATTACATATGAATATGAATATCTTAATTAGGGTGTATATGATGTTTAGCGCATTTATGTGGTATTAGAATTCAGATTAGGGTGTTTTTATTGATTTAACCAATCATGAGATATTGAATTAATAGTAGATGCGGGATATTTTATGTTGTTGTTTTTGAATAATTATTGAATTTTAGCCTGCAATGCTGAAAAAACTGAGCAATGACAGGATGAATAGGGAGATCAGAATATATTGTAATGTTGATTACCAGACTAAGACTACTGATCCATGTTTGTGACAAGATGAATCTTACAAAAGCTTATTATTATCCCAGCATACAACGAAATGATTTCATGAATACAAGGCAATGCAGTTTGCCGCTTGCATAATCCAATTGAATGCTCAATGTAACTAGGAGAAACTTCCAGCTAGTTGGTAGTTTTTGCTGTTCAACTGCATATATTATTATGTACTATCAGCAGCTTGAACACTTGATCAGATGTTGCTACAGTCTAGCTACGATGCACTCTAATTTGCCTGTCCTTATGTGTGGTAATCTCTCCAAATGTTTAGATCTCTTCGTCTAGTAATAGCCTTATGCAATTGCAATGCGCCTGATGTCCCTTTTACAACAGCAAAGAAGTTTGTGTAGTCCTATATCCTGTGAGGGTCAGCTACATACTCAGCCAATAGTCAGCCTCAGGCCTCAGCTGATGAGCAACTACCAAACACTATTTTTTTTTTTTCAGGAGAGTGTTGAGTGACCTAGGAATTGCAGAAGCTGATGTGGATCTCAGACTACAGGACAGCTTGCATGAAGGTAGAAAGATTTAGAATTATTTTGGGCAGATACAAATATGTCTGCCAGATAGAAAAGTTCACCTGATAAGTCACCCTTGTCAAGTTAACTTTTAATGAGTGTCCGTAGCTAGTCGTTAGGTTTAGCATTTACCATGCCATATGTCTTTAAAATACCTAGTATTAGACAAAGAACCCAACTTGGTTCTGTTATTTTCCAATCCAAAATATATCTGAGCTCGCCTAAATGCCTCTCATGTGAAAAAGTTCTATAATCAGTGTGTTGAAGCCTGAAGGACAGTAATTTATTCAATGCAGTTAAATGAGAAAGCTAGTTTTCAACATAGAAACCGATATTATATGTTCTTGCAAACCTCTGTGACGATCTGTGATGAGATTTGACTGATTCTATCCATATATTTGTGGGAGCAGGAGATCATTTTTAGAACCTTTGTCTAGTGCATGCTCAGACCTGCATTCATCTGTGTGAAAACCAATTTTAAAGTAGTACAATTCAAAAGCAATTTAATTGCCTAGACCTGTGTATCCCTCAGCAACTTCTTCTATACATTTTCAAAGAGGTTACATGAGGATGTCTGTTCACATCCATTCGGTTCTGCATGAATCTTCCTACAAGCCACTGCAAGTACAATTACTATTGCAACTTGCCATCAGCAACCATTTCTGCATACTTTCTATGGACATTCTGTTATGAAGCAGTTTTGATTGTGTCTTTCCGCACTTCCATTAGGGTGATATTTGCCACATCCAAGTTCCTTGATTTCATTTTAAGTCCAGCCAAGAGTTCTAGATCTTTTTCATTGGTGATTGTAGTGACTCCTTGGTTACAAAATTACACAATATGCATCATCATATGGTTAAGGACTTAGATGGACCTATAACAGAAAAAAAAATGGTTGAATGATTGCTTAGCCAGATTTGTGATCAGAAGTGGGTAATAACTTAGCACAAACTTGTTTAGATTGAATCGAGGTTATTAGATGCTGATACAGGAATTAAAGCGGATTTTTCTTCATTTTTTGTCACAATAGCTATGTCTTGGATTATTTTACAGTTTATACTTGATACTTTCCCACTTTTTGTATTCCTCATGTGATTATGGTATTGACTTTTTTTTGTACTTCCTTTTGCTTGTTCGATTTTCTGAGATTTAGTTTTGACTTGTCGATTATGGATATCATACAAACCATAATAGTGGCTAGTGGTCATCAAGTTAACTAGGACACAGGTACTGAAATGATTTTTTTCTAGCATTCATGATACTGTGGTAGTATGTATATTCGATTTTTTTTGGTGAAATAGTAATATTCTGAATATAGTCGTATGATTGGTGAAGAAAACTGCTTCTTGGTTGCTTGATGCAACAGCATTACTATCTAGTTGCCTGTGGATATTGAGACCTGTGAGTATCTGACTGTTGCTCTGTTGTTTGTACAGAGGACTTATGAAAGAGCAAAGCTGGCTTCTATGTTGGCATCAAGCCGAGTGTTAATTTTTTTGTACTTCGTTTTAGTATTAAAGTTTCTTCTGTCATAAGACGAGTCTCTGTACATGCTGGAATTTTGGTGGGATGACATTATATAGGAGTTTAAGATATGTAGATGTTTGGTGCTGCATATTGGACTTCTAATTCTGAATACAATTGTATTTTATGTTGCTATGCAGTTGTGGCGACAGATGATAATAAGATTGCAGAATGCTGYCGTGAATTTGGTGCAGATGTAGTAATGACCTCAGAGTCTTGTCGAAATGGTATCAGTCATACCATGCCTCTATTATATTTGATTGGGAAACCATCTTTTTTATGGTTCACAGTAACATGCTAATAATTCTGGCTACATATTGCAGGAGCTGAGCGCTGCAGTGAAGCTCTTCAAAAGCTTAATAAGAAGTATGACATTGTTGTMAATATTCAAGGGGATGAGCCTTTGATTGAGCCTGAGATAATAGATGGGATAGTTAAAGCTCTGCAGGTTTGTCATGTGCTATGTATTCTAGCCTGGATGTCTGAGTCACTGTCTATTGTATTCTTTGAATTTCTTGTTGATTGTCCTACTTTCTGCTAAAGATGATTTTAACTTGATTGTCTTGATTGTTGTGTATTATATGCAATTGATGCATATCTCCTCTCAAAAAAAAAAAAAAAAAAAAGTATTACTACTGACCCATATCAATGCGCAGTTGTGCCAACCAGGAATCCATGATGGTCAAGGTGAAATTATTGTAAGGAAAAAATATTTTCTTGATAGTGCTGCACATGGTAAAAAAAGTGGTTGAGGTCTATATTTYCATTGCATGTTGTTTAACTCTTAGTCTCTGATAGTTCGTAGRTATCAACAATTTGCTTAATCTATATAAAATACATATTATCAATTGATCGATTGACTGAATCTTGAAGCCTTAGTCCCGTAATTGGGGTCAGCTACATGAACTAAAATTGATCGTTCAGTTTGGTCCTCCACATAAATTTTCCTCATCTATCCATTATGATCGAGAAAACTCCAATTGCTTCAAATCTTTCTTAACTCTCTCCAACGAATTATTTTCAGTCTCCCTCTTCTCCGTTTGAGATCTCCTTGATCCTACTCTTCGTACTGTGCTCCCCAAGGTCTTTGTCTTACATGTCCAAACCCTACACAAATGATTTTCTTTTAGTTTGCTCGCAATGTCTAAGAAACCAACTTTTCTTCGGATAACTTCATTTCTAATTCTATCCTTTAGTGTGTTCTCGCACTTCCATCTCAACATTTGCATTTTCATGACCCCTACCTTTTGAATGTGCTCCCTTCTTAGAAGCCCATCATTCTTGTACCATAGAGCAACACTGACCTTATGGCGGTCCTATAGATTTTCTCCTTTAACTTTAAAAGATACTTTGTTCACAACATAGTCATGCAGTCGCTCTCCATTTAAGCTATCCTGACTTAATTTTGTGAGCCACATCTTGTGGGAGATTTATTCTTTTATTGAAGCATTTACATGTTACATAGTGACGGAAAGTGGGAAGGAAAGTGAAGGAACAAAGACGACAAGGATTTATTTTCTTGTCAGTATATGACAGTTCAGAAATTGTAAAAAATGAATTTGAACAAAGACGACAAGGATTTATGCCTTCACTGCCTAAGTGTTTAATTTGCTGGACAGTTGAACTGGGCACAGGATCAATAATGCTTCCAACATAAGATTCAAAGCTTGAGGAGTCAACACCGGTTTGTAATCGGTAACTCTAGAGGCTTGCAACAATTTTTTGGTGATTTTGTTCTAGAAGAGGCTAATACTATCTTTCAAATACCCCGCTTCTATCCCCAAGAAAGTTCAAATTGCTTTAATCTTTATTGGTGTAAGATCCAATGTAGATGATTCTTTTGTTGAAGAATACGAGGATTATCATGGCACCAAGCTACAGTTGCTATTGGTCTATTTGGTGATCTTAGTTCAGTTAGGATTGAGTTCCAAAAGAAGACTTCCTTAAATTCTCGTGTCTAACCAGCTTTGTATCCCGTAAACCTATCAGTCTTGAATTTGATTTTGTTAACCCAATTAGATGTGTTAACCCACTTAACCCACTTGCATCTAATTGTGTTTTTTTTTACCTTTTAGGAATCTCCACCAGTTTCTTCGTATGACTAGCTTCTGTTGTACTATGGGGCTGTTTAGTTCACTAATTAGAAAGGGAAACGAATTGAGATAGGGAACATTAGTATCATGTTTGGTTGAATTATGGTAATAAATATGTTTCCCTTCAATAAAGTTTAGTTAAAAAAATTTAAAAAAAAGGCAAACAACTTGGCTTTCAGCCATCCCATGAAAAAGCAAACTCTGGTAACGGAACTAGCGAGAGCTTTGCTTGGTATCAGGGCTGCAGAACTGTATCGCAGTGAGAGAAGAGCTGAAAATTGTGGTTTGTCAACTGCTTAGTTGCGTGTGTCTCTGAGTTTGCTGGGCCTGAATAGCAGGGTCACTATCAGGATATGATATGCGGTGGTTGTCGTGGTGGATTTAATTAGTGAAGTCCACCCCCTTCTGATGTAGACAAGAAAGCTCACCTTTTTCTTCCCTTCTGCAGCTGCCACTGCTGCCTTTCCTTTGTTTGACTTATGCTGCATTCTCCACCATGTTAGACCTGAAATAATAGAAGTGATTGGCCTTGTTTATAAGAAACCTTTGGAAGTTATTAGATATTAATGATCATTATTAGTCCTAATTGGACCTATTTTCTCAACTTATTGGATTGGGAACTTGTTTATTTTAGCAGAAGAATTCCAGACACATTTCAAATCAAATAACTTCTGAGCGTAGTTCTTGATATTGATTTATTAATTTTCTCTCATTTTTATCTTGGGATGTGCTGAAAGGTGCTGCCTGCTGCTATACTGTTTTTTTTGGGTAGAATGCTACACTGATTCTCAAAAGTCTCAAAACCACCTATTATTCTTACGCTACCCTGTTCAAAAGCTTTTGCTACATGCCTGCATGCACTATGACCATTACATATGAATCAATGGTTTTTAAACAAACGAGTATATGAGAGCAATTTAGGGTTCCAATTTGTTTTTCTTGTACGCCAATATGGCAAATATCAATTTAGTCATCCTACTATTATGAGATAGTAGTCATTTCTTGATTGTCAATATCCTTTATGTYCTGGCAATCTGGAGAATCTGCTCCATATGCTTTCTTTGGCCATGTGATAGTGCGACACATGTTTGCAGGTTTCATGATTTAAACTATTCCAATTCTTGCAGTTTGCTCCAGATGCTGTCTTCAGTACTGCTGTCACACCGTTGAAGTCTGACGATGCTTTTGATCCTAACCGTGTGAAATGTGTCGTTGACAATCTTGGTTATGCTATCTACTTCTCCAGAGGACTCATCCCATTCAACAAGTAAAATTCAATTACTATTTCTTCTACCCTTGATTTTATGCATTGTTCCTTTCCTGCTTGGCTGATTTATTAATACACTTTCCATGTCCCTATTCCACCAGATCTGGAAAGGTTAATCCAGATTTCCCATATTTGCTTCATCTTGGAATTCAGGTATGACAGTGACTTTTATCATGTTRAATTCGCYATTTTAATAAGAGTGACTATAATTTGTAAACCCTTTTCATCTTTTGGTGTTCACAGAGCTATGATGCTGAATTTCTTAAAATATATCCTGACCTGCCACCTACACCATTGCAACTAGAAGAAGATCTGGAACAACTTAAAGTTCTCGAAAATGGCTATAAATTGAAGGTGATTGGTTTTTTTTTTTTTTTTTTAAAATCATGTTATAAACTCCATTCACTGCATCTTAGGTTTTTGCTCTTCAAACTTGCGAGACTGCACTAATATTGTTGCAATATACATATGCTCTAGTGTCTCATTCGCTCATGTCTTTCGTATCTGGTCCATTCATATGATTCACAATTCAGGAGTGTGCATCATAGCAAATTACAATAATTTTTTCATGCAATTATCTTAAGTTTGTTGCGTAATGTGTAGTAGATAACTAGAATGTGGGCCATAAGTTACAGGCTTGAAAAGCATCTAATTGGATTATAGTCACCCTTGCTAGTTGTGATTGCTACATTCTGAATTTCAAACTCTCTTTTCAAATGCTCAGGTTATAAAGGTTGAACACGAAGCTCATGGAGTTGATGTTCCTGGAGATGTAGAAAAGATAGAGAGATATATGCGCGAGAAAAACCTATCCTAGCTTTTACTAGAGAATACAAAATATTACCACAGAACTACAGAAGTAAAGACGAATTAAGTGTGATTGGKTTATTCTTTTTTAGCTTGCTTTCCTTTTAGCTTTTAGGCCAAGGCAGAGAATAAGTTCTTGCTTGGCGAAAGCTTCTTGGTGGCTTCTATCTGAATTTCCAGGAATGGTTTGTATCTTTTTACACGAAGTAATGAAAGAAGTTCAGATCGAGGTGTGATTCAATGTCACTAATTGGTGATTAAATGTAATCAGTCAATAAAATTCTGAATGCTGTTCTGTAAATTTGATTTATTGCACTTCATTTTTTTTTTTTCTAAACTATGAAGTACTAGTATATTGGAGTATTGCATTTTCTTTCGAAACATTTACCTTACAAAATTGAACATTAAATGATTATAGCAATTTAAATATTTCAACGTGCAATTTTACTTTTAGGTTTCATTTGATAGGGTGTACAACATTTTAATGAAAACTCTCTTTTTAATTATACACTAGTTATTTGGCCCGGCGATGCTCGGGCTATGTTTATTGCATTATACTTAGGTTCTTTATGGGAGTAGAATTCGTTATTATCTAATTATCTTATCATCTATTATATGAACTATAGATGTTAAGGTTGAACTCCACTACTACTCCTTTTGTTATTGTGAATTTGATGAACAAACAATGTCTAAACAAATTTATTTGATCTCAACGAAGTAGTGTTTTTTTATATTTTGGTCACTGAAAGAGGATAATCAACCTCGATGTAAACATACTTACTTTTCAAGCTTATACAGTTATACAAAGTACGTTTTAATATCACGTTTCTTTGATAAAAAATCATTAGGAATTAACACGAAGTCGGATCAAAAGTTGAAATTGATACTCGATGGATCCAAGCTAAGAGTGAGCCCAAAAAAAATTTTGAATTACAATTGATATATAAGATAATGATATTGCTATTGGACGCCCCAGAGTGTTAGATAAGCTATAAATATATATATTTCCTAAAATGGCATTAAACTTGGAATACATGCCAAATTCACACGTCAATCGGTGTAATTAATGTTTATATTCATTTAATATTTCCATTTTTGGTTATCTTATCTAACGCCCTAGGGGCGCTCGTTAGCTTTTGCCATAAGATAATTAAATGATGATTATACCTTCATATAACACCATATATTCTAGCTACAAATATGGAAAATACATTCTACAATTGGGAACTATAGACTATTAACAATAGCGCACTTGTAATGCATTCCGATTTACGTCAAGAAATTCGATCGACCTTGGAAGGCATGTGTACGTTCTACTTGACTCCTTGTATATACTTACAAATAAAGAAAACCCATATGACAAAATCTATAAAAGAGGAAAAAAAAAAAAGAAACGTTAGAATCGATTAATAGAAGATAAAGGATACAAAAACTCACAAATGATTGATGAAATAAAGCGGAGTAAGAGAAAGACATACCAAAACATGCAAGGGCAATTTGGAAAGTCTAGTACAATATATATATAAATACTATCCATTTGAAAATATTGTTGCCACAATTTATTGGAAATGTAACATAAGCAATTGGAGAGGTTAAGGAATATAAAAAAGCTATTGTACAATGAATGATTAAGAAGATGAAACAAATAATTTTAGGGGAGGCAGAACTGTAGAAGACCAAAGGGAAAATTAAATATTGTCTATTTTGTGTTCATTGAATTGTAGAAAAAGAGCAATGACAATGTCACGTGGGGCTAAAAAAAATGGAAAAATTCGAATAGAGGTACAAGAGATTACCCATAGATTTTTAGGGGAGTGTTTTTATATATTAGTAATAAATAGAAAGATAATATATTAAGAAATCGGTAATAATAATAATAATAATAATAATAATAATAATAATAATAATAATAATAATAATAATAATAATAATAATAATATGATGATGATGATGATGACATGGAGCAATTCTATTGGACAATATGGGATCCACATGGCACAACCACGTTGAATGAAAGTGACACGTGACGCACTTACATGCAATAGAACGCCTTTTAATAATATTTGTAGATTGTTTGGTTTATAGAGGAGTTTAAAACTATTTTCCGGAGGAATAAATTCTATACAAAATTCAATTTATGAGCGTCATGTGGCTTTTTCTCAATTCAACTAGATTACGCCATGTGTCCTTTCACCAATAGAATTTCGTCACGTGTTAAACTAAATAACAAGCTTAATATCTACTTGCTTAMAAATAGTCACAATAATTATTTTAACCAACTTTTACTTGTGCTACATAAGACAATATTATTATATTTCTTATACGATATAGGTTAGTATAGATAGTTTTCGATCATAAGCATACCACTCTAGGGAAAAATCATATCATGGTATATGTACGTGTGATGATGAAGATGATGATAGAACATAGATTTAGATGATTCGTTAACAAAGAATAACATCTAACTAGGAATTAAAATTTTTTTTCCTATGTAAAAACTAGGGTTCCTCTAAAAACCAAGGATTTAGTAGAGTTTAACCCTTTGCTTCTTCGATTCATCAAAGTGAGATTTACATTTTGTTTTATTTGTTCATCATTATTCTGCATCATTTTTCCCATGAGCTCCGTGTTTCTATTTTCTTGATTTGCAACTATGGAAAACTTGGAAGACAAGCTTACAGGATTGTCGATGACGGAAGAGGAGGATGRCATAATTGACTGCATCGATGATGAGGAAGAAAATATTATACATGAACAATTAAATTTGTGTTCGATTGGGAAGACACTAACTCAAAATTCTTTTACCGTTGATTCGATGCAAAGTGCCCTAAAGATTGCATGATGTCTCGACAAATGTATGATTATTCGTGAAATCGATCAATACATATTTATCTTTCAATTCTTCTCTATGATGGATAAATTGAAAGTTCTTCAAGGAGGACCATGGTCGTTTAGAGGTGCRTCAATTTTATTGAAACCCATTGAAKATGGAATTCAGCCATCTGAGATGGTCTTCTCAAAGATTAAATTTTGGGTGTGTGCTTGGGATGTTCCACTTAACAAGCGTACAAAGGCGATGGCAAAATCACTAGCAACAAGCATGGGTGATTTTTTAGAGGTGGATGAATCAGACCCTGTCAGTTGGAACAAGTTCTTGAAAAGAGGTRAACGAAAATTGCAACAAACAATGGTCCRAAAATAATCAAATTCACATATGAGAAGTTAATAATGGATTTTTGTTATGYRTGTGAGTGTCTTGGATASTCTTTTAAGTTTTAATCAGTGCTCTTGCTACAATGAAACTATACCAACCTCTGAATTACCTTATGGTAATTGGTTGAAATYTKCCCTTCTACGTKGGAGAATGACTAAGTTGAAGTTGGAGGAAGGAGCCAAGAGATGCCAAGARCTAAGAGAGAGTTTGAAGATAAATAAGGCTAGGCAGTGGCTAACTTTTGATGATGCATCTAGTTCTATGGGGATGAATTCTAAATCCTCTGCTAATTTACTAAATAAGGCTCAAGAAAGGGAGGAGACAATTACAAAAAACGCTAATATGAGATTTTCTAARCGAGGTCGTACGGAAAATCAATTGCAAGAAAAACAAAGTATGGGAAGATCACGAATAAGGAGGACGAAAAGAATAATTTGGGAAATCAGATGGCAATGCAAATYGACGACGTGGGCAGCCTTGATGCCCTCCAGGAACAATGAAGCTCCTCTCATGGAATTGTCGAGGGTTGGGGATCCCCAAGGCAATCAATGCGTTAAAACGCATTGTAATTCTCGAAAATCCCCTTTTACAACCTGTTTGGTATGGAGGAAATGGAGGGAAATGAGGGGAAGGGGAAGGAAATATAACACTTTCCAGTATTTGGTTTAAAAAATAAGGTCGAAAAGGAAAGGAAGTGGAAGGAATTGACATGAAAGTCTCTTTATAATTTCTTTCCTTTCCTTTCCTGCCAAAATTTGGGGAATTTGGGAGGAAAGAGAAAATGAACTTAATTTCTCTTCTTTTCCCTYCCCTTCCCTTCCTAATGTCTAATCAAACATGAGAAAATAAACTTAATTTCCCTTCCTTTTTCTTCCCTTCCTACTAATGACTAACCAAATAATGGATTCCTTTCACTTTCTCTATTTATACCAAACATGGGAAATAAACTTAATTTCCCTTCCTTTCCTTTCTTTTCCTTTCTTTTCTCTTCCTTTMTCTTCCCTTCCTTTAYGAATATTGAACCAAACATGTTGTTGGTGTTCTTACAAGAAACTAAATTCCATGATTACGAAGCAGAACGACTTAAGTGAAGGCTGAGTTTTGATGGCTTTTTAGCGGTTAGGTGTACAAGTGAAGGAAGATGAAGGAGTAGTGATGGCAATGGGTTGCATCTGGACCAGATTCTGCTGGATCTAGATCCAGATCCGTTTTTGAGAGGAGGATTCATATCTGAACTGTATCTGTCGGATATTTTTTGTTAGGATTCATATCCATATCAGACGGATCTTACGAATATGAGTCTAAAACGGATCCAAAACGAATCATACAATAAATTTCAAATGTTTCAAATGGATGAAAATGGATTTTGATGTTTTACTTGGTCAGTTGGTCTTCTTTGCCAACTCTAAGCGACTATGCATGAAAGCGTGAGTAAGTTAGTATTACTGACTTAGGGCCTGTTTACATTAGCTTATTTTCAGTTCAGGTTCTTTCAGTTCAGTTCAATTCTTAACCCAATTTCTCTCTCATAAAATATTCAATTAAGTTCAATTCAATTCATTTCAGCTCCATTCAGTTCAGTTCAGTTCAGTTCAATTCAGCTCCATTCAGTTCAGTTCAATTGATTTCAGTTAATGTAAACATGCCCTTACTTTTCCACATTTACATGTTTATTGTTTCATAATCAGCACTTCAACAGTATCCTACATTCCTACTCACAAGTTAATGAATGAGAGTTTAAAAATCCCATATATAGACATGAGTTTAGTGTATATATGTGAAACTCAACCAAAACCACCCCGACCGCCCTCAAATGGCCCTTCCCAACCACAACCACCTCCCTCTATGCCTCTCCAACCACAACCACCTCCCTCTATGCCTTTCTAGCGACAACCACCTCCCTCTACGCCTTCCTAGCGACAACCACCTTACCACTGTCTCAAATCGCCACACCCACCAAAACCACTTCCACAAATCGCCACACCCACCAAATCCACTCAATCGTAACTCTTCAGCCACCACAACCACTCAACCGTCCATCCCCAGCCACCCCACCAACTAGGGAGGAAGTTTGAGCGTGGTCGTGGTGGATTTTGGTTGAGTTTCACACATATACCTTAAACTCATGTCTATATGTGGGATTTTAAAACTCTCATGTCTACCATTGGGATTTCGCAAAAATTCGTGTGTACCATTGGGAATTTCCCAAGTAAAATTTGTGTTTTTGAATGATTGGAATCGAATAATCTGGATTGACTGAGTTTTCGTGACAGGAAAATCTGTGATGAACAATGGAAAAAAGGACAATTGGATTTATAGGGCAACGAGGAATTATGAATTACTGACTTGGTAAGGGGTGATTGCCTTGACACAGTCAATTAGTCACTAATAATTAGTTTATTAGTTAAAAGGTGATACAATGTTTTTTTAATCAAGCAAAGTGTTAGTTCAATAAATGGGTCATTCCTGTAGTCATCTGATGTGATGATGTGGTTTATTTAATTGATATAAATATACAGTGTGGTCATAATTTATTAAAATAGTATTTCTAATTAGTATATTTGACAATACTCCACAATCCTATAGTGGTTGCAACTAGAGAAAGTTTATAAGTCATGGCTCAAATTAGACCCTACTTGTTAGGTTGGCCGTTTTTCAGGGTATTTTGTATACGGTAAACTCTAAGACCAAGGGCTTGCTAATATGAACTTGATTAGCTTTGTTGATGATTGCTACTTGTTTTACGAATGTTGTGTATGTTTTTGAGTAGACTATAAATGGTGACTGAAGTMATATCATTATTTGAATAAATTGAAATAGGYAGGAACCATTGTTGTTTATAGYYTCCAGAATCGATGTTTGAATTCTTCTCGTTATCTGGAAACATCGTTGTTCTTCACTTTCATAACCTGCAGAGGTTATTGCTGAAGCTCATTGTTGGTTCTTTGTCTGCAATTTTGTGTTCGATTTTAGATTTCTCATCTATTTTAT